>CM040970.1:32000845-32018076 GCA_022985045.1 Macadamia tetraphylla
AATAGAAAAATGACCCCAAAACTGCTTGACAAACTTGTTCGTTTCACCCATTTCTTGAAACATAAATTAGAATTTATGGGTATTTATGTTTTAAGAAACGGGTTTGACGAAACAAGTTAGACTTGTTTTTCCATTTCTTGAAACAATTAGAAGGGGAAAAAAGGGGGAGATAGCTCAATAATAAACTCGACTCCCAGCTTTTTCAAGAAGGCTACTCACAAAAGCTTGTCTCCTCTCATCGTCTCGCAAGCTCCTCCATTGTCTCACCCGCTCCTCCTCCTCCAGGCTCGCAAGCTTATCACAAGGCACTGTTGCATCATCTCTCCATCTCCAATTCTTTTCATCTTAAAGAGCTACGGTGATCTAAAGTAGGTGAAGCAACCCATCTTGCCTGGAGCTCTGCTCTCTAGTTTTCTCAACTCTATTCACCGCAGGTAATCCAAAGAAAGCAAATACCTCTTCTTCTTCTTCTTTAGTTGGAGGTAGCAACAATGAGAGAAAATCAAAATCAGTGCAAGCATTGACGTACTCATCTGCATCCTCATTCTCGAGGTCCATACAGTTCAACGCTATTACTGTAATTGTCGATCCTGTGGACAAAGTCTCTCTAGGAAGACGATCCCAATTTGATGGTTGTAAAAATAATTAGGAAGATTGGAGAACCGATGAAGCTGATGATGATTATATACGGTGAGCTATTCAAGTTTTGATCTTTTCGAGCTTGGTTACCTTGAGGCCATTGGAATGGAGCAGTATTACGAAGATCTACCGATGAATGAAGCAACTCATCTCGATACAAATAGCGCAATCACTTATGCCTTGATACTGTAGTTCTTAGGCCCTCTTTGGTATCTTTTTTCTTTTTGATGTTTACCTATTTAACAAAAATCATTAATGAAAATCATTTTTTTATCAAAACATAAAATGGATTGGTAACTGCTTGACAAAAATGGTTTTTTGTGAGAAATATTTTGGTACCTCTATGTGCAAAATGGTTTTTTAAAGAAATGGGTGAAGGGAACATCTTCTTATAACTATCTTTATCCACTTTAGACTGAAGAAGAGGGGGCAAGGGGTTTGGATTTCCAATTACAAAACAAATGACTATTTTACCTCTCTATATTGGGATTTTAAGCATGTGCTCATTAAAGTTTAACGTAAAAGTAATTGAAAATCAATTTTGGAGAAAACACATAAATGGCTCTTGATTTCTTTGTGGTTGTTGTGTTTTATCAATTTTTTAAAATAGAAACAAGCTCCACAAATGATACTAAATGCAGCCAGAAACATGTTTATCAAACACCAAAAAATTCGTTTATAAAAACAGAAATAAAAAAAATATTGTTTCTATTGTTAGATACATAAACAACATAAACTTTATCAAATGGTGTTAGTCTGTTATATTACTTTGCTCCCCGTAACCAAGAAAACTGAAAAAGATGGGGTAACTGTATAATACTAATAATACCAAAAAAAAAAATTGTATAATACTAATTTTGCAATCTGCACTGATATTGCCAGAAATAACCAGCTTTAAGTGAGCATGTTAATGGTGTCCCGGGCATGCGCGTCATGGCGCGCTTGATGACTGTGGCTCTCAAACTTAAAATTCAAATAAAAGAGCATAGATCACGTTAGCTAAATACTGTAACTTTCGAGCGACTTGAGGCATTATAATTTCACTGAAAATTTAATTCTACAATGTGCTTTTCTATCATTCGTCCCTGAGACTCCTTCGTAACACTAGTAGTAGTCCACTGACGTGTCAGGACCACTATCGTCGGATTCATCCCTATAAGTAAAGGGTGGTGGCAAATAGGGCGGGGTCGTGCACCTCAACAAAGCCCAGTTAACGTCATGAAAGAAGGGATGGTGCTTGATCGCAGTGGCACCCATGGTGGAACCCAACCGCTTCCCCGGATCCTTCACCAACAATTGAGTGATGAGATCCTTAGCCGGGCCCACTATAGTTGGTTCTTTAGGGAACTCCAGTGCTCGGGCCACGATGTTGGCTAGCGTCAACTCGTTATCCATCCCTCTAAAAGGTGTCACCCCGTACAACAATTCGAATATGAATATCCCTAACGTCCACCAATCCACAGCGCTTCCATGGCCCTCCCCTGACACGATCTCCGGTGCTAAATACTCATGTGTTCCGACGAACGACATCGACCTCACATCGACCGGCTCCGCCACGAACTCCGGCCCACCACGGTGGCGTTGTTTCTGTTTCCGTTTCCGTTTTGGATGGAAGCAGGAGACCGCAGGGATAATGCAGTTTGGAATGATGCATGAAGTGGCGGCGAATGGTGGCGGATCCACCGTCGGGGCTAAGGTTGGTGGGTTTTGATCGGAAACAATCTGGGCCGTTGATGTAGAATCGTCGCATTTTAATGAGAGATCGAAATCTGTTAGCATAACGTGACCGTCCGATCTAACTAGCACGTTCTCGGGCTTTAGATCCCTGTACACGATACCCATCATGTGGAGGTATTCTAGAACCACCACGATCTCTGATGCGTAGAACCTGCAAAGCAACCAGGCAGTATTCAGGAAACGATAACGCTAACGTACGCACCGAAGAAGGAGCCAAAATTCAAAAGGGGGATATGCTAACGTACGCACCTGATAGCTCCCTCGTCGAATCGTTTGCCAGGCTGGCGTTGCCGGAGTACATGAAGATCGCCGCCGGGACAGAACTCCGTCAGCAAACAAAACCATTTGGCCGACTCTAAGCTAGCATAGAGGGTGGGCAGAAATGGATGATTCAACATTTCCAATATTTCCCTCTCAGTCCTGGCCCTACCTTCCTTATCCCGACTTTCGAGTTCTTTCTTATCCATGACCTTGGAAGCGAAGGTGCACCCAGGGGCGCCCTTTAGTTCTGTTAAGTACACGCTCCCGATATCACCGGTCCCTAGCTTCTGAACGAATCGTAAGTCGGAGAGACCGAGTATGCCCGAGGGAGATTCCGATCTGACGCGTCGAATCACGTCCCTGCAGGGGTCACTGGAGGAGGCATGGGGCTTGGCGAGAATGGAGGCTATACTTTGGCTGGATGCGGTCCAGGTGGTCTCGGAACTGGAACTAGTGCTGCTATTGATGTCTGTGGCGGTTGTTGTGGAGTTGAAGCTCAGGCTCTGGAGGTCGTCTGCGAGGTCCTCGCGACCCATGGTTGCATATCTATGGGTTGCTCCTGCGACAGGTCGAGCACTATTCTGCTTTGGGTTCTGGCCAAGCGCTACTAAGATGCAAAGGAGTGGAAAAGAGAGAGAGAGAGAGAGAGAGAGAAAAGGAGAAAACGGGCCTGATGGGCAAAAGGAGGGGGGGGGGGGCGTGGGGATTTGTGCGTCTAGCTAAAGTCTAGACCTTAAAACTGGTCTCGGGGGCATGCGCCGGGCAAGGACAAACCTTGGTTTGAGAGAATAAACGGAATTCAGGCGCAAGGGGATGGCCCAATAACCGATTCCCGTCAACGTCCAGTGTTGGATTTTCCATTCATCTCTCGTTTTTTTCCCTCTCTTTAAACAAAAGGGCAGAAGAATGGTCCCTTTTATCAAAAAAAAAAAAAAAGGAAAAGAAGAGAAATGCAGAAGAATGGTCCCTGATCGCCACAGCGCGTGCCAATGGGAGGTCCAGGGGGGAAGGGAGTCCTTTCATGTCTGATTGTGGCCGGGTGTGGAAGGAATGACCAGAGAGTTTTTTTTTTTTTTTTTCTCCAAAAAAATTTAGGTGTGTAACCGAAAAAAGAAATAATAAGGTGCAAGGATGGCCCAAGAACTATTTCTTTTAGTGTCAGATCCTATCAAGGGCCCCAAGATTTCTAGGGGTTGGTATCCCAACTCAAGAAAAGGCGGGGGTTTGTCTGAGGGGGAAGAGGGGGAATAACAGGATGTTTAACTATCCATGGTGGGAGAGTCGAAATAGTGACTTGTCACTGGTGTTAGCGCTCTACTTCATTAGCAGGAAGATTAAATAATAACTAAAAGTAAGCATTTCCACCATTGTAGAGAAAACACAAGATATTCATTGCCCAATGCCAAAATTTAGTGTTTAATTGTCAAAATTTCCCTGGAATTCTTTTGTATAGTCTATGCACCTCTGTTAGTACTCTGACCACTGGTATTGCTTATGTATTTCTGATTTTAAAGCTCTACTGCCTAACTTTTTTTTTTTTTTTTTTTTGGATAAGAAGAAAAATGGATTCATTACGAGAAAAAAAAAAGAGTTACATTAGTGAAGGCTATAAAAGTAAGCTTGTTTTGTCATAACCGTATGCGCATCTTACATATTGATAGTACCACCTCATTACTGGGCAGAGAGTAAAAAAAAAAAAAAGAATATACAAAAGATTATACACATCCAAAAAGAGAGGCATTACGCATTTACACTCTAAGACCACGAGGTGGTAATATATATATATATATATATATATATATAAGGTTCAAGTCACTCCAAATTGCTCCATATCTCCTTAGTTCTCCATTCATTGTTTGTAACGACCCAAGAATACCGCAAGTACCAGACCCGCCTGGGAGATCGATGAGGTATCCCCACCAAAAATACGGTAAGTATTAGGGGATTTGGGAGATTGGTGAGGGTGTGCAAACTTTAGTTCCACATTGTCTAGGGAGAGATTACTAGGCTAGTTAATAACCTCTAGCCTCCTTAACATGGCACAATGCGTTTTGAAGCTTTAAGGCACATGGGCTAAAGAGGACAATATTGTGTAAGGTTAATGGGGTCGAAGCGTTACAAATGGTATCAGAGCTGACCCCCGACAACATGTGGGGCTACAGCGGGGATACTGTGCCTAAAGGGGGGAAGTGTAACGACCTAAGAATACGACAAGTACCAGACCCGCTTAGGAGACCGGTGTACTAAGGGGTTTGGGAGATCAGTGAGGGTATGCAAACTTTAATCCCACATCGCCTTACTAGGCTAGTTAATAACCTCTAACCTCCTTAACATTGGATAACGCATTTTAAAGCCTTGAAACCCATAGGCTAAATAGGATAATATTGTGCAAGGTTAATAGGGCTGGAACGTTACATTCTCCCTCGCCTGTTCTAGGCTAATGAGAACTCCCCAAGTGTATGCTTCAATAGTGTTTCCTATCATCATGAAATCAGCATTTAATGAGACAATTTCTTTTATATGTGATGCAATTAGCCCATCCAGACATGTTAGTTGCATTAGTGGCCCCCACACATTTGTGCGAATATTTGATATATGATTAGGGAACTAGGAGTTTGTATGACAATATTCTTACAAAATAAGTATTTTCAAATCAGATGTTTTGTTTTTGTTCTTGTTGTTTTTTTGTGTGTGTTTTTTGTCATTGGAATATTTCTATAAGAAAAAAAAAAAAGTTGTAAATAGGAAAACTGGCAATTTTTTTTTATTTATGCCACTAAAAAAAGAGAAAAGACATATGTGGAATGTATAAGAATATAAGTATATCTTCTATATGGATGGCAATGGAGGTGTAAGGGTGTAAATGGAACCGAAATCAAATATAGCAAATGGAAGCAACCGTTTACGATCGAACTTAATTGGACCGAAAAGAAATTTTGCAGATTTGATTTCATAGGTTTTCTTCCTAATTCCGTTCAAAATCGGAAAACCACATTGGTAACCGAATAGAAACGATTTATGAAAAACCGGTTACATTGGGTATGAACCGATAAAAATTAAAAAAGCAAATGAATCTCTTTCCTATATTTATTTTCTATTTCCCTTAACCTAATCTATAACTATACCAACACTCATGAAACGATATAATTTCTCTCACATAACAATGATATGGAAATAGGATCATGAGGCAAATAGTAAACACACCAGAGCAATCATCTCTTCATATATAAGCAAATAAACATCAGCCACAAAGAAAAATGTTAAGCACCATATATAAAGTGATCACATCACCAATGATAAAAAACATTATCAAAAATCCCTGATTTCTTTTTAATGGAATGTGATGCTGCCTCACAAGTCACACCTATGATATTCAATACATGAACTAGATTAATAGAATAAAGGGTGCAAAGATGAAATCAAATATGAATTCGCACTACAAACAACAAGTAAATCAATTGTAAATTAATTGGATAATGAAAACCAAATAAAACCCAATAAAACTATATTGGATACAAACGATTATGATTTTGGCTGATTCTTATCCGATGCGGTTTTTATTTCACCTTATCTAAACATAAATAGAACCAAAACTAGACCGAATAATTAGAACCCGTCTAATAGACACCCTTAGGAGGTTAGAGAGAGAGAGAGAGAGAGAGAGTTTATTTTTTATTTTTTATTTTTTATTTTTTTTAACAACATCAAATATGTTTCTCTAATTACGATAAATATGTTTTATACCTTAGCATATATATATATATATATATATTTTTAGTATAAAGATAAGTATATGTACCATACATAGTATTTACCATGTACATATTAATATAACATAATAAATATACAAGTGTAATATAACATACCATATATGGATTGACTTAGTATATACACTATAACAAAAGCATAATTGATGTAATAGTGTATTATTACATTTTATAGTCAACTTTTTAACTTAGGGAATTTAGTTTAATTGTTTGGTGATACAGTCCAATTAATCACCCAGTAAGGTAAGAACACGTGGTATCCAAAGGAATGACACGTGTCGCCCACCTGATAGAGGCTGCAAGAATTCTAACCACGTAAACCACGTGAGGAGAAGATACCCGAATAGGGAATATTCCCCACAAGGGGGATAACACATATCCGAGTAGGACTCGGGAAGGGAAAAAGGCGGACCCGAGGGGGACTCCCACAAGAAACCCTAGACCCTAAGCACTATAAGAGAGGGCCCGAAAGGAGGGGAGAGGTAGGTCAACACTCACACCATTACTCTTATGAAAATACTATTCCACGGTTCTCTTGGGCGTGAGGACTAACCCGGAGATACCTCCGGCCTCGCCTGCTTCTGCAGTGTTTAGCTCCTCTAGCGGATTTTCGGCGGTAACAGATTGGCGCCGTCTGTGGGAACGACAGTAATGGTGGAGAGAACCTACAATCGTAAAAAAACAAAAGCAGCGCCGAATATAAATATGAATGAGGGAGAACCTTCGGAAGGGCTCCCTCCCTCGACGGATATCAGGGAAGAATGGAAAAACAGCGATCGAGGAGGTTCCGTGAGGGACCAACGCTCGATTGGACATCCGGTGCACAGGGATAGCGATCCTCCACCCTCTCCTAGGGCGTAGGAATATGTGATGAGGGAGCAGTTCGACACCCTTCAGGAGAAGTATGAACTAATGGCCGAGACAATGAAAGAGGTCTCCAAAGCCGTCTCTCATAAGACCGGTGGAGCAGCGCGAGGCTCCCATGTCCAGCCAGAGAGACCTCAAGACGAGGACCGGAGTAGCTCAGGATCGATAAGGTCTGATCGGAATCATCGAAATCGAGCAATGAGGGAAAGCCCCACACCCAAAGAAAGAACACGGTGCATCACGGGGGCCGGGTATGAAGAACCGCATCAAGGGGACAAATAGTTACATGACTTAGGGTTGAAACAGATGATCCTAGACCTAAAGGACAAGATCCGAAAGGTAGTAGAAAACCAGAAGGGAACTCGCGAGCCAGACCTCACCAATGACATGGCTCTAGCTGATGAAGTCATGAGGGACCGCGTCGATCATATGGAAGGCTTTAAGGTTGCGATGTAGTTCCACTGAGTCTTGGAAAACATCATGTGTCGAGCCCTGCCTTTGACGTTTAAAGGAGCGACAAGGTTATGATCCACAGCTTCAGCGATTTGAGTTACTTCTTCATGAAGGAATTCTCCAGTAGCCAACCCCTTCAGAAGACCATGTTGAACCTGACCAACGTAAAACAACATGAAGGAGAGTCACTATAAACTACATGAAGCACTTCCAGTAAGAGAAGATCACGATCAGAGGTCTGGACCCGAAAGAAGAGTTCACGGCCCTACTGGGAGGCATCAAGGATAAAGAGCTAAAATGGTCTTTGGCAAAGCATACACCAAGGAATCTAGTCGAGTTAAGGGCTCGGTGTGATAAGTACATCCAGATGGAAGAAACCCTTTAAGTCGATGAAGAAGCTGAAGAGAAGACAGGGAGAAAAAGGATCTCAAGAGGCGACGACAAACCTTTCGAAGAGGGCAAAAGACGAAAGTCTGAACGTGGTTGGGCACCCAGTCCATCGAAGAAGTTCGAGAAATACGTTCCTCTGAATGGATGTGCTAATTCAAATAAAGGACTCCCCAGATGCCAAAGCCATGAAGTGGCCAGGGAAGATGGGATGACACTCTAAGAGATGTAATATGGACAAATATTGCCATTTCCACAGGGACCACGGCCACGACACTGAAGATTGTTGGCACTTGAAAGGCAAAATAGAAGGAATGATCCAAAGAGGGTATCTAGGCCGATTCGTAGACCACAAAAAGGAGGATACCCAAGACGGTAATGACCATAGGGACAGCTTCCAAAGAGACGGTAAAGGCCGCCATAAAAGGAGGAGGCTAGCCTACAGAGGCAATCAGGAACTTAAAAGGGTCGGACACTTGAGGAAGCCGACTATCACCTTCGGGGCTATCATAAAAGCCCAACTTGGGTTATAGCGACAATCTGTGGAGGCCTAGCCGCTGGAGAAAGTTCAACCTCAGCCAAGAAAGCAAAAGCCTATGTGCAAAGCGTGCATGTGGGTGAATGGTCGAACAAGAAGGCGAAGACGGGGATGGTTATTTTCTTCTCGGATGATGACCTGGAAGGGGTGCACACGCCACACGACGATGCCCTGGTAATCACCATGACCATAGCCGATTGTAGAGTAAAAAGGATCTTGGTGGATAACGGCAGTTCAGTTGATATCCTATTCCTTGAAGCTTTCCAAAAGATGGGCCTGGACGAGGGAAGCTGAAGAAGGTCGAACACCCGATGCAAGGATTCTTTGGTGCCCCCGTCAAAGTGGAGGGATCGGTTGAGTTACCAGTAAAAGCTGGCACCGGAGACCGTCAGGTAACATTTATGATCAACTTCCTGGTAGTAGGCATTACATTGGCGTACAACGCCATACTAGGGAGAGTTGGTTTAAACCTACTAAAGGTTGTCGTCTCCACACCACACCTCAAGATGAAGTTCCCAACCAAGAACGGTGTAGGTGAATGTCGAGGCAATCAGGAGGCATCTCGAAGGTGCTACGCCACCACCTTATGGGAAAAAGAAAAGGCGTGCGAGGCACTCCCGATAGAAGATCTGCGTGACGACACCAGTTATCAAAGGGGGGAACTGGCTGAGGAGCTGATACAAGTTGAAGCCGAAGAGGGGGATAACACACCAATTCCAAGTGGGGGCTACAATGCCAAGGCAACAACGAGAAAAACTCATCTCATTCCTTCAAGACAATTCTGAAGTATTTTCCTGGTCAACCTTAGACATGCCTGGAATAGACCGAGAAGTAATAGAGCATCATCTGAGTGTCAACCCGACTAAGAAGTCGGTACAGTAGAAGAAGAGGACCTTCACCCCTGAAAGGCAGCAGAAGATAGATGAAGAGGTAGAGAAGTTGTTGAAGGCCCAGTTCATCCGTGAAATCCAATACCCGGAGTGGATATCCAATGTGGTGATGGTCCTGAAGACAAATGAAAAATGGAGGATCTACATCGACTTCACCGATCTGAACAAGGCCTGCCCAAAGGACGGCTACCCCCTATCGAAAATAGACCTCCTCATCGATGCCACAGTAGGACATGAGGCGCTGAGCTTCATGGACGCATACTCGGGGTACAATCAGATCAAGATGTCCGAGGCCGATGTCCCGAAGACATCCTTCGTGACCGAGGGGGGTTGTACTGCTATGAAGTCATACCCTTCTGGCTAAAAAATGTAGGGGCCACCTGTCAAAGGATGGTGAATAAGATCTTCAAGGGGATGATCGGTAAAACCATGGAAGTATACGTAGATGATATGCTCGTGAAAATCCTGAAGGCAGAACACCATATTCGAGACTTAGAAAAGGCATTCCAGATGCTGAGGTAGTACGGCATGAAGTTGAACCCGATAAAGTGTGCATCCGGAGTAGCATCGGGAAAGTTCCTCAGCTTTATTATCTCGGAGAGGGGAATTGAAGCCAATCCGATGAAAATACAGGTCATTCGAGATGTGAGGTCACCACAGAATGTGAAGCAAGTCCATGAGCTAATAGGCAGAGTCGTCGCCCTGAGACGGTTCATGTCTCAATCAACTGACAAGTGCCTCCCTTTCTTCAAAATCTTAAATGGATCCAAAAAGTTCAAATGGACAGAGGAATATGAAAAGTCCTTTGAACAAGCGAAGAGTGTACTTAGCACACCACATTCTTGTGAAGTCGAATCTTGGGATACTTTGCGATTGTACAGGTAGTATTGGCGATGGCGGTAAATCGTCTGATGAAGGAAGAAGGAAGGTAACAGAGGCCAATATATTATGTTAGTCGAACCCTGTTGGATGCTGAAACAAGATACAGAAAGATGGAGAAAGTGGCGTACGCCCTAGTAACAGCGGCAAGAAAGCTAAGGCCCTATTTTCAATCACACACGGTATGTGTGCTCACAGACCAACCCCTGAAGAAGATACTGCAGAGGCCGAAGATGTCTGGTCGCCTGGTAAACTGGGCCATAGAGTTGGGAGAATTCGACATCCAGTATAAATCGAGAATCGTAATAAAAGCACAGGCCCTAGCAGACTTCATAGATGAGACAACACTCCTCGATGATCCCCAGGAGTTTTTCGAGGCTCGGGCATAAAAGACCTGAACATTGTATGTGGATGGTGCCTCCAACAGCGCAGGAAGCTGCGCAGGGATCATACTGGTCAACCCTGAAGGTTTCAAGATCGAGTATGCCCTACAGTTCGACTTCGATACCTCCAACAATGAAGTAGAGTACAAAGCGCTAATAGTCGAAATTAATCTGGCGCGGGCTTTGATGGTACAAGAGTTAGTGGTACACAGTGACTCCCAGCTCGTGGTATGACAGGTGAATGGAGACTACGAAGCCAAAGAACAAAGGATGGCTAAGTACTTAAAGACGGTGCGAGAGAGAATAACAGCCTTGAAGGAGTTCGAGGTACGGCAGGTGCCACAAGAAGAGAATGCCAATGCAGATGCACTGTCGCAGTTGGTAACCTCTGACTTCAAGGACCTTGGACGATCGGTGTATTTTGAAGTGTTACTCTAACCAAGTACCGAAAGACCCCAAGAGGTGTTACCCGTTGGCGAGAACGGACCTAACTGGATGGATGCCATAATCAGGTACTTAAAAGAAGGTGTACTCCCCAAAGATAGGTACGAGGCAAGGAAGATACGAATGCGGTCAGCGCGCTTCATGCTAAAAGACGAGACGCTGTATAAGATAGGGTTTACCACACCATACCTCAAATGCCTAAACCTTGTCGACACCGAGTTCGCACTCCGAGAAGTACATGAAGGGATATGTGGCCAACGTCTTAGAGCCCGGGCCTTACCCCACAAAGTGCTGAGGTAGGGCCTATTCTGGCCGACCATGAGGAGGGATGCAGAAGAGTTCATTAGGAAGTGTGTTAAGTGCCAGATGTTCGCCCCCGTCCATCGGGAGCACTCTACTGAGCTTTCCTCCCTGTCAAGCCCGGTACCATTTTCCATGTGGGGAATGGACATCCTAGGCCCGTTCTCCCTGACGACAAGGCAAAGAAAGTTTGTTGTGGTAGCAATAGACTACTTCACGAAGTGGGCAAAAGCCGAAGCTCTAGCTACGATAACCGAAAAGAATATAAGGGACTTCGAGAGAGAGTGGTGGTCTATCAATTCGGAATCCCCCGGGTGGTAATAACAGACAATGGAACTCAGTTCGTCAATCCAACTTTTGGCTTATTTTGTGAGGTCCTCGGCATTAACCACAGGAAAACATCCGTCGGTTACCCATCAACCAACGGATTGACTGAGGTAACCAATCGTACGCTTCTCCAAGGAATAAAGAAGAGACTGGATGATGCCAAGGGATTACGGGCAGAAGAGTTACTCAACATCCTATGGGCCTACCGCACAACTGAGAGATCCACCACTGGGGAAACACCCTTCATTTTAACTTACGGCACCGAAGCTATGCTCCCGATGGAAGTAGGAGCCATGACCCATTGGGTTCAGTACTACGATGAAAAAGAAAATGACAAAGGGCTTCGAGTAAATCTAGACCTCCTGGATGAAATGCGAGAAGTGTCGAGAGAAAGGATTACAGCCTAACAGCAAAGGGTTGCGAGACATTACAACACAAAGATCAGAAGGAACAAGTTCAGAGTGGGTGACCTCGTCCTAAGAAGGACAGAGATATCGGACCCAAAGCATCAAGGGAAGCTAGCTCCAAACTGGGAAGGGCCCTACAGAGTCTCAAGGATAATACAACCGGGGTCCTATCACCTGAAGACTACGGGGGGAGAAATGGTACCTCGATCGTGGAACTTAAAGAACTTGAAGAAATTCTACCAATAGTAACATGCCTAGCAGTAGTAGCAAAGTACATTTACATTTACTTGGTTATTCTTTTGAATTAGTCATCTTTTGAATTCTTAAGAACCTTCAAGTTGCGATTTTCTATCTCAAGCTCTCCGGAGGATTTTTGTTTCATATAAGCTGGTTCACGGCAATTGTCCAAATAATGGCTATGAAATGTACAACCTTCGGTTGGGGGCTAAGGCCGAAGCCAAATGACCTGACAGAAGGGGTACCCCCATGGTTGGGATCTAAGGCCAAAATCGGGCATAGGACCAAGGTCCCCCCTTCGGTCGGGAAGCTCACGCCAAGGTCAAGCAAACCCGACTGAAGGGATCCCTAGATGGGCTCGACGAGCCAAAATAGCTTGTTGAAGGACTACTCAGTGGGGGAGCCTGTGGCGCCCTCATCCTTGTCCGAAGGAAAGATGACTTGCATAGGAGCTTCGACTTTATGCTCCCACCTTGTAGTTAAGATTTTACTAAATCACTTGCATAAGGGCTTCAGCTTCGGCTTCGGCTTCGGCTTTCTTGCCCTTACCAGCGAAGCCGAAGTCCTGTGACAGTCCATGCTCGGAGTTAATTGTTGTTAAATCAACAAAAAATAGTGATGATAATAAAAAGGCATAAAGGAATCTGAAAGAAGAAAGGAGTTTCATTCATCGAAGAAGCCCGAAGGCATAAATTACATGAAGGCCGGAAGGCCCAAGTTCAAAAGATACAAAAAAGAGACCCGAAGGCATTTCATTCATCAAGGGGCTTCGGTCGGGAGAACAGCTTTGCCATCAACGGCACCAGGGACATCTCGGTCTGAACCATCATGACTAGGAGTAAGGGGGTCTTTGCGGGGCCTCTGAACCTCCTCCTCGTCACCACTCTCCTCTAGCTCGGTCACCTGAGTAGCCACAGGGGCAGGGGCAGAAGTAGCCCTGCCATCATCCTCGAAAACAAGACCACTATCCTCGAAAGATACCTCCGGATAATGCTCGAGAACCCAGTCACAGACTTCGGTCGAGCCCATCATGTATCCAGGAGCAGCAGCCTGCTTAACTTCTTCATAGAAGTCTTCGGAAGCCTTGTACATTTCGACCCCTCGGGTTTTGACTACTTCAAGCCTCATAGATATTTGAGATTTAAGCTCCGAGAGTTCCCGATCATGCTCCTGGCGAACCCGAAGTAGCTCAGTCTCCAAATGCTCTACCTTCTCAAGTAGAACAAAGCGCTCGTTCTCCAGGCTCACCTTCTCCAACTTAGATCTCTGTAAGTCCCGAGCCATGGCCTCAACTCGGTTGATCAGCTGGGCAAGTTGGTTCTGGGCCTGAAACATTTATAAAAGTAAGAGCAATTAAGAAGAAAACCTGAAAGCCGAAGACCGAAGGAATCTTACCCCTGCCATGTAGAAGCATGCGCTGGTCACCATGGTTGAGGTTCCCTGCTTCTGGGCATTGAAAACATCCCTCGGAAGGTTCCCCTTCAGCACCAGTTCCCAAGACACCCTTCCAACGGCGAAAGTGTCATCCTTCTTCCTCGATTCGATGCTGGACTCTGTGAATAAATGTTTGACAAAGGCTCAGTCGGGACAGAGGCATCTCGGTCTTGGGCAGTGAGGGCCTGAATGGCACCTTTGATAGGGTCCCACACAAGACCCCTCTTCCTCTTAGAAGAAGGATCGGTCGGCTCAGAAGCTGGAACCCTCCTTTTATCCTTCTACTTTTGTTTCTGCCTCTGCTGCTCCCTAGCTCAGGCCTCTCTCACGCGGTCCTCCTTTACCTGTGCTTGCCTCGCGGCCACTGCAGCTCTAACATCCGCCCTGGAGAATTGCACTGCATAGGAGAAACAAAGGTTAGCATTAGGCAGAAGGAGACGAAGCAAGAATGGAATCGGGTGACCCTAACTCACCCGAGCTAAGCCCGAACCGAAATAGGATGGCATCCAATTGAAGACTATCGGACTCTACTGGTGGACTTCAGGGCTTGAGTTTTGCCAATTCCAATTACTCTGAGTCCACCCCGAAGAGGGCAGGCACAGAATTAACATCCTTCAGGTCGGGAATGTCCCAGACGTTACCGATGGGGAAACCCTCGGATGATCTCACAAAGAAATACTTGTGCTTCCAGCCATGGATTGACGAAGGATACCCATTCAACAACCTAATGTCCTTTTGAGGGCTGAAGTAATACCAGCCTGATTCCTTTTTACTGGCTCTGAGGGATAGACAATTGAGAAAAAGAGGAAGGGAGATACTTGTGTAAAATTTTTGGAAATCCCATTTTACACCGTTATGCTGCCGAAATTTCGTCAAAATAGTACTTTATAGGTTATAGTACCAACCTAATTACCTTTTATCTATACTCACGCATGCCATGAATGCAACATATAATGCAACTCCTTTTTATACTTTCTTTCTTTAGCTTTTAATCTTTAAAGCTTTTATATTAACCCAAACCCCCTTTCCCTATTATAGAGTCTCACGGATTCTAATGGTATTTGTGAGTGAAGCGAGCATCACGCTCGATCCACGTTGTCACACCCGTTCTGAACCGACGGTGACCGAAGTTAACACAGTTAACCCAAACCCGAGGATCATCGAATCTTGATTCCACCGACATCACACACTAACATAAGTTCATCGGATCGGAAGACTAAGTTTTACCGTGAATAAATCCCATATACTTGATACGAATGGTGAAAAATAATTATATACATTTGGGCCCGATGGCATGATATATATACACAAAAGAATAAAATTCAAATATCAAGTATATACAAAAATCATCAAAACCATCGAGTACACGCTCGGCTCGGTATCAAGGTGGAGCTCATCGGCATCAAGGTTGAGCCCACTCGGCATCACATAGAAAGCTCAGCTCGGCCTCGAAGTGGAGTTCGACGGCCTCGAAGCTGCCTTGCGACAGCTCTCGCAGCGATCTCCGTGCTCAAACTCCTCGAGGGTCCACAGTCCTCTTCGAGATACTCATTGTGGGACCCACCCATGCTCCTCGGATGTATGACTGCAAAATCATCTAAAAGGGGTGTACCGTGGGATGAGCTCACTAGCTCAGTAAGTAGAAAGATGGACCACACAGCAGTCCACACATCACAACACATCATATGCACTACATGCCATGCTATACATTTTAAATCACATCCACCTAAGCAACATTACTAAGTCCTTGGTTTTAGTGCTACTACAACCACAGTGCGCGTATACTCCGGTGCGAGCCGAACTCCCTCCTGATCGCCCATAGGTGTGGAGAAGGCCCACCGTGAGTACTCGGAAAAGTAAAGACAATGCCATCCGGCTCTCAAGCGAAATGTAAATGATGAAAATAAAGATCTGACTCGACAATTTAAAAGCGATCGATTGGCCCTCTTGAATGTACCAAGGTTGCCATTGTCCTACATGACTCATCGGCGTAATGCCTAACCTACGTGTCCGACAACCGCGACCTCGCTTCCCCAAATGGCAACCCAACACCTTAACCTGGGGAAGGGTCGTAAGCAGGATGGTGAAAATCCTAATACCGCATGCTCCTATATGACAATAAATACTGTCAGCATAGTGCCACCGTGTCCCATTCCACGGGCCACCAATGCATTCGTTCCAAGCCGACTCAGCATCTAGTCTATCAATGCATTATGCACCATGATGCCCACATTCAACATATAAACATCTCATTCAATTTGCATTTGAAAAGTAAACATAGCATATATGCACATCAATGTGTAGAATGACTAATCTATATAGCATATTCATAATGACATGACTAGATTAGATATAAGTAAATGAATGCCAAACAAATGCCTTGAAACAAGGCCAAACGTCCTCTCCCCACTTACTTGTAGCGTACAAGGATTCCCGTTCGGTACGGGTGAGATTCGGAGTGAATCGGGTAGGATTTGGTGAACCTAACATAATTGAGCGGGGTTAGTACTTCACCATTTTAGAATCAAAATTAATGAAATCCGATGTCAAAATCGTGTTTAGAACGTCAAAAGAAGGTCACACGTCCGATTTTGGTTTGATCGGACATAAGGATCACCTTTGGGGCCACACGGGTGGGTCAGACAGGTGGGCTGTCTACCCACCGATTTTACCCACCGGTTTGGACCGGCGGGTAGGAGCCCACCGGTAGTACCCGCTGGTTGTACCAGAAGGCCCCTACCCTCTCAGGTGGGTGCCACAGGCGGGTAGGGGCCCGCTGGTTGTACCCACCGGTGCTACCCACCGGTCTTGGCGGAAAAGACACTGTTTCTTCCCCATTTTCTCCATTCTTTGGGGAATCAAATGGGGCTTTTCCCCACCCATTATTCACACCTTCAAGGTCCTATAGGATGGTTCTAACCTAGATCTAGGTTAGATTCAAGTGAGGAACCCATCTTACCTTCTTTGCTCAAGAACGACCTCAAACCTTCCAAATCACTTCAAACTCACAATGCTTCTTCTACCTTGTCAATATCTCTTCAAATCCTTCAAGATCAACACATAAATCATCTATTAAACCTTAGATTCATCATTTCAAAGGGTATTTACAAGATCTCAAAAAATCATACTCGAATCAAGGGTTTAAAGCTTGGGTATGGTGAATGTTCATAAAACCCAACTTTGCTTACCTCTAACTGTAGATCTAGAGTTGAAGATCACTCTCCGGGACCGAATGGAAAGATCAAGTTTGGTACCGAAATCCTTCCTTTCTTCCTCTTTCT
>CM040970.1:32018176-32030065 GCA_022985045.1 Macadamia tetraphylla
GTTCAAGTCCGTAACTTTTTCCCCACCACGGGCCGGATAAAAGAAGGGTCACCCTATCATCCTCCATCCCGCCCACCTCCAAGATAACTTCCACATTTGCATTGGATTCAAATTAGAAAGAGAATTATTGCATGAAGTCAATCCACCTCGCCTCTCCGGAGTCTTCTTGATTGAGAAGTGATAGCCTCAAGAGATTGACCTTCTATTTTGTTTCTTGAATCTTCTCCTACCGAGGATGAATTAGTATCTTCATCACCACCCCTTGAGGAGGTTACATCACCAAAGACCGCCCATGGAGGCACTATCACCCCATGGGGAACTCCCCGGATCCCCCCTGGTGATTCAGCATTTCCACACGCCGATTTGGGCCATGTTCACTTGATCTCAATTCTGCGTTCCTCATCCAATAAAAACAAAGACGAGGAAGTGGATCCTTTTCCCGCAGTCCCCATCGGACCTTTCTTCTCTCGCAAGTCTGATAAGGACTCGCTTTTTACAAAAACCACATCTACCAATATGATCTTCAGAACAATTTTTGCTTGAACTAACAAGGTATCACCCCGGCTGTTTTTCTACTTGAATCTCTTCAGTCTCGTTGTCCACCTCAATTTCAACTAGCACCCGAGTGAAATTCCATACAACACCGTTTTGTGCGCTGGTCAATTTACCCCTTCCAACCGCCTTTGCCATGGTCAATAGGACCTTTTCATGCCAAGATTTCTAGATAGTTTTGGGAATCTAACCCATACAAGGGCTTTGTTCACCATTTTTCATGAATGTTGAAATCAAGATGCCACCGTTGAAAGCGGATGTATTGGCCCCCCGCTTTACGGTGCCTGCATATTTTATCTCTCTCCAATTCAAATTGAAGATTGTAAACCCTTTCCCATTGGGACATTCATCCTCCCTTTAAATTACAAATTTTTTACTTCCTTCCAATATCATCAAGGATAATATCTAAAATTGAGTCTTTCTATCAAGGCCAATCGGTATTTTTCTAGTTCTCTTCATATTCTTCCTTGGATAATCACCTTGTTAAGGACCCAAGATGAATAGGATCGGACAAATCCTCAACCGCTGGAAAGAATACCCACCCCGGCATAAGATTTTGTGGCCAGGCATTAGGAACAGAGATCCTGAGCGTGACTTGTGGATCGACAGAGACCACTGCATAGAGGGCCTTAAAAAATCGAATCCGTTGTTGCTTTCCCATCGGTGGTCGATCCCCAAGATCATCATCTTCAACCGAATGCACACCACCCCGAGCTTTCTCCTAACATTTTCCCTTAGTTAGGTTCTATTATTCAAGATGGTATTGATATGGGATATAAAAAACACATCATTCAATACCAATTGAACAAATTTGGTTTGGTATCGATATGAGGTTCCTATCCAATCACTATTAGAACGATATCAATATGGGGTACAAAATAATGATACTGCACTAAATTGACACCCTTATACCCATATTATAGGAATTGATCCACTTACCTCTTAGACACCTGCTCATCAAGCATAAATAAACCAGTGTTAGGCACGGATTTTAGAGTCGGATCATATGCATGTTTTATTAAAAATGTTAGTACAAATACACATTAAGAGAGATTTGTACTCATACCCTTTAAGATAAGAACTAAACACATCACTTTGGGAGTTTTGCAATCGTACCCTCAAGGTAAGCGCCAAACATGCCTAACAATTTTTTTTTTTTTTTTTTTTATTATTATTATTTTTTTATGCCTAACCACTGCTCCAACCATGTTTGTCACGCTTACGTTCTTTCATACCCTTTAAGGTAAGAACCAAACACATCACTTTTGGAGTTTTGCAATCATACCCTCAAGGTAAGAGCCAAACATGCCTAACCAATTTTTTTTTATTTTTTTTTGGTAGAACATGCCTAACCAGTGCTCCAACCATGTTTGTCACGCTTATGTTCTTTCTATCTTCCTATACATATAATATTCTTAGGCTGAGGCCTCTTGGATGTGTTTATTCATCATTTTTATAGAAAGTTAGATGAAAATCACAAGGTTAAAGGAATTTTGAACACATTTTACTACATGAAAAATAATTATTGTTATTTAAATAAAAAAAAATTATAACTCTATTCAACAAATTAATTGGGATGTCATTACCTTCGAATTTAGAAATAAAATCATCCCTATTTGTGTTGTATATCTTGAAACTGTGAGAAATAGGCTCACAAATATTCATCTTGCCCATTTTTAAGGTCTCACCCATTTTATTTATTTATTTATTTATTTAGTAAACCCTTTTGTTTCTCCTTCCTGATGTTTTGTAATATCTTCCCACTCTTTCATTGGTTGTTTTGTCCCTGACTTTTGATTTATCCCTTTGTTTGATATGTTTTGGTTTCCTTAGTTAGGATCTTTTCCCTTGGCTAACCTTTTGTGGGTTTAACTGTTTTTTTTTTCCTTGATATATTATCCATTCTTCCAAAAAGAATATAGCATAGCTATAATTGCATTGCTTGATCAAGGCTCTTAGGTTCCTGGGATCGTTAAAAAAATATTTTTGGAGTTTTTTCATTCTATTGGAACAAAAACGGAATCTTCCTTTACACTTATGGTCCTTGTTTTTTTGGAAAAAAGGAAAAAAAACTGAAAAACGAGATTGAATGGAACTCCATTTTGGAGTTCCGCCTTCCTAGTTTTGTTCCATTTTACAAAAAAAAAAAAAAAGTTCATAAAATCTGAAATTTTGAAACACCATTTTTTGTTTAAAATTGCATTTTGACACGAATTGAAATTTTATTTTGATACTTAAACCGCCGAACAAAAACATAAAAGGCTCTTAGGTTTTTAGGTTTAAAGAAGGGAAAAAAGGGAAATGAATGCTCCTAATCATATAGCCCGTGTGCCCAAACACTAAGGGTGTCAATTTGTTTGATTCCAACCCGCCTTGAGCCAAGGCTAGGATAGGAATTTTGACCCTAAGGGGGTTAGGGTATGTCCGGCCTAAAGGTAGCCCAAACCCCAAACCCCGGCCTCGAAGTTAACCATAATTTATATAATAAAATTTAGGTCTATCATCTTATCTTTTTATTCGAATAATCAAATATGGCTCATTGATTCTTATGGCTAGGTATCCTAAACATCTATTATTGTGTTGCACTTCAAAATGTTTATTTATTTATTTTAATGCAAATGAACAATGGAAGAAATAGGGTCAATGAATAACCCCACCCTAGCAAAAATCAAGGGCAAATAAGGCCAACCAGCCCAATCAGGTCAATTAGGTTGGGTAGGGGACATGAGCCCGATAGGGTTGGGTTGGGTTTTAAGAGGCCAAATGACCCCCCCACTTTATGAAACTCAAAAACCCACCCTTTGAGGAAAAATTAAAGAAATGAAGAGAAGGGACCTTTGCCTTAAGCGGTGATTTTGAGTTTGATTCTCTTACCTCGGGGTCATTTAATGGGAATGTTTAACATTTCACTACTTTTGGTCAAAGATGAATACTTTATTCAATCGGATATGACCTAGTCCATAGATTGTTCAATATGAACCCATGAGACTAGTCACCCGTCTAAATACTTGTTGTCAACAAATAAATAAATAAGAAAAAATATAATTTGCTTCAAAATGGCCAAGTAGTCTCTCTCACGTCGAATACGGTGACAAATAACTTAAGAAGCTATTACATTAAAAAAAAAAAAAAAAAAAACTTCACTTAGAGGAAACAAAACACGAGCTTAATTGATTCTTGAGGGAAAAAAAAATACTTCTTACCATCGACATTCAAAACTGTGATGTCAAACATTCTGATATACTGAATGTCATAGGGCTTCTACCTAAAACAAATAATATGTCACAGGCTAGCAAAAGTCACCCACCATGCACTTTTTTTTTTTTTTGGTAATGACCCACCATGCACTTGATAAGCTCCAGATAGTCCTTGGTGGAAACCAAAAGACCACAAAAACAGAAAACCCATTTGCACTAGGTATTCGTCATTCCTTTGATCATAACTTGGCGTTACTGTAAATTTAGCATGGAGACTCAACAATCAGTAATGATGCATTGATTCATATATTTTGAACGAATGGGTCAGACTTCAAGTCGGTAATGGAGCTAGCATAATTTTTGGTCGATCATTGGATTCCTGGCAATTTGGGTACAGGGTATCATCCACTGTGATCAAGAGGACGACTCATATGGAAAACATCTTTGCAGGGAAGCTGATCAGCGGTGACGTGTAGTGAAGCATTTTTGCCACACGTGTCCAAAATGACCCTACGGCTGAAAAAATCACACCCAACTTGTTCCTATATATGCTCAACTAATTTAAACGGGGATTTGAAAACCCACCTATTAGAGTTATAATCTAAGGCATCGCTTTACAACGTTTTATTTCTCCTTTTATTTTTTGTTCTCAAAAAAGAAACAACCTAAAATGCATTTGATAAAGTTGTTTTATTTCACCCACGCTAGAAACATAAATAAAAATTTATGCCTATTTACAATTCTAGAAACGACTTTTGACGATTTTTCTTCGCTTTAAAACGAATTTGAGGGGGGAAAAAGATTGTTATGCCCAAAAATCTCTCAACTATTTAAACCTAAAAGAGGAATCAAAACCCTCTCCTTTTGGGCATCCGGATACTATTGGGTTTTTTAGTGGCGTTATGTCTACAAAAAATGTTTCGACAAACAAGTTTATTAAACATAAAAAAATCTGTTTTTATTTCTAGAAACGTGAAAAGTCGTTTCTGCTATTTCTAGACACAAAAAAGACACAGAAACGTTATCAAAGGGTGCCTAAGTAAGGGAGTCAATCGGTTCGATTTTGGTTTGGTTCCAAATGATGATAAGGTGGACTATAACCAATCGAGAA
The DNA here is from genome assembly GCA_022985045.1 of Macadamia tetraphylla. Classification (NCBI taxonomy): domain Eukaryota; kingdom Viridiplantae; phylum Streptophyta; class Magnoliopsida; order Proteales; family Proteaceae; genus Macadamia; species Macadamia tetraphylla. The sequence goes on from CM040970.1 coordinate 32,023,037, forward strand.
CCACTCGCCATATTTAGATATTCAAGCCGATTCAATTTGACCCGCCGATTTCGTTCTAACTCGTTCGATATGCAATTTAAATTTGGTTTGTATTCGATTTTAATTCATTATGAAAACGGTTTCACTTTTGAACCATAACTGATGGACCAAAGATCATAATGGCTCAAGTTATGAGCCTTATGGCCATTGTTAACTTCAAAATTATCTTAGCATGTAAATATATAATGATAAATTGTAAAAATACTATTGAATTTTCAAAATTAAATATTGAAAATCCCACTTAAGTCTTAACGAATATATTAGGTTTTTTTTTTTGTTGGTTTTAAGACAATTCAATTCTTTTTGGTCCCAATCAAGGGTTCTTACACCAAAACCAAAACCTAATCGAACCGAGAAGCATCCCAAATACCAATCAATTTGAACCGAATTTAATTCGATTTGATTTGACTCGTTAATTCGGCTCAATGTTGGTTTTGATATTTGGTTTATTCCAATTTACCCTTATGCCTGGCTATTTACTACGCCTTCATCTCAATCTTTCCAATCGGTGCTCCATGAGGGAGAAAACGAGAACAACGGTGGGAAAAGAGGGCTTTTCATAGTCAGATCTACCTATACCGAGTAGCCTCAAAGTAACTGCGGGAAGCTCAATTGAAGCTTGGCACTTGGAAAACCCACCGATGGAATGTGAAAATCTAGGTTATAACCCTTTTCCAAAGATCAATCTTCTTCCATTACGTGATCGTTGAGAAAAGGAGAACAACAAAAACCTTCCAAGCCCCTCCTTTTTCTCAAAGGGTTTTCACCATTACAAATAAATCGGCAAAAAGGATTTTCCATCTTCAATTCTACTTTCTTCCCATTTTTCCATATCTCCACCCCCGCTTGAATTCATGGACATCATAAAAATTAAATATGAAATTGAATTTAAACCGCCAAGCCAAACAACAAACCAATGTTACCCAATAAATTATATATATATATATATATATATATATATATATATAATTAAGCTAGAGGGATTGCACTCAAAGCTTTACCAAAGTGGAATCATCTATGAATGGAAAAGATGGTCCGTCCAATATAATCTCATTAAAAACTCCAAGAGATGACCATGGTTAGCAACGACATCGTATCAAGAATACACCGATAGTGTTGTGGCTACCTTGCTTGTTTTCGCTTCACAAAGCCAACTCAAAGGTTGGTGGATTATGTCCCGATCGATGTCCAAAAGACAAAAATTTAATGGTTGTTCAAATCACACCAAGGTGTTCCTTCTTGATGGTGAAGGTATTCCATTGAGGATGCTAATCCTTTATTTTCAGATTGCAAATTACTTTCTAGGAAACCCTTCGCCTCAAAGATAGAACAAGGAGCAATTATCAAACCTTAGATGTAAGAAATTACATGATTTCAAATGGTACAAAGACACTTTTTAACTAAAGTCTTAACTATGATGCAAACCTTCTCCCCCGGAAAGAAAAATTTTACAAGATTGCCAACTTTGTTTTCTTAAAAATTAAACAACCCTTTAGGAAAGAAAATGATGGATTATTCCTTATGATCAAATGTCCAGCCAAACATTAGTCTAATCCATGAAGAAGGCCTGCCTTTGTAACGATATTAGACTAAAGAAACAAATCCATAAAGAAACAAGTTTTACAAACGTGAGTTAGGAGGATTTCAGAACAATTCGGATTTCCACCTCTGCATCTCCATCTAAACAAAACACAAATCTTCTCGAAATATTATAAAAATTTTCATAAATCTAAGAAGTATGTGTCAAACCCATTTACAACTCCTGAATTTTATCATAAAACTCCTTCAAAGCCAAAATATAATAAATATAGAAAGCCTTTCAAGGCACCTAAAAATTTTAAGAATCAAAACCGTATAAAACCACACAAGGATGTTTTAAATGTGGTAAACCCGGTCATATTGCAAAATTTTGTAGAGTTTCAAAAAAATCAATTTTACAAATCTCCGAGCAAGAAAACACAAACCTTGCCCTATTCCAAGAAACTTTCATCTTCTTCCGAAATGAAAATTATAAGCTTAACCAAATTCAGCCTCAACATAATTCTTCCAGCCTTCCAATAATGAGAATTTTCAAGCATGCAATTGTGATTCTTGTATTATTGGTCTTAGTTGTGAAGATTGTGTTCTAAATCTATCCTGGTTCGGCATCACCAAATTCAAATATTTTTGATTATATCATAGCCAGGCACCTGCAAAAAAGAAGGCCTGCCTTGAGCATCTTAGAAACAATGTTTCCACCCAAAATTCTCCTCAACCTTACAATCTCCATCAAATCATGCAAAAGTTCGATAAAATATCAAAACCCAACATTCCGGATCATTCTGGTAGGATCAAATCTCTTGAAACCACCACTGCATCTTTGCAGTATGAAATAAAGCAAATTAAACAACAAATAGCTCTCTTAAATAGACAACAAAATCAACAAGCTTCAACTTCTAACGACGAACCATTAATAAATCCTTTTGCAAATCATGAAATTGTTGAACCAAACCCTACAACCCCTAGTTTTGTGGCCACCATAACTTGTCAAAACTGGTATGTTCGCATAACCTTAGTTGTTAATGCTTCATTCAAATTCTCTGCCAATGCCTTAGTTGATTCTGGTGCAAATGCCAATTGTATCAATGAATGAGCTATTCCAACTCAGTTCTATGAACGAACAACCCAACGCCTTAACACGACTAATGGATCTGGGTTGAATGTCCAATATAAACTTTCAAACACCCATGTTCCGCCAACCTCTCGCCCTCAAACTTTCATCCTTGCAAAGGATCTTGACCAAACCATAATCCTTGGTCAACCATTTTTAGAAAAAATCAAACCATTCAAAATAACCCAAGATGGGATTTCTACAAAATTTCAAGGACAAAAAATTGTCTTCCCATTCTTACAAGCCCAAAACTCTAATGACCAAAGTATTAGAAAAATTAAACAACTAAATTTTCTCAAAACAGGCTTCATGAAAGAATCTCCATCATCTTAAAAATCCCAAGACCATCCAACAAATTAATCAAATTGTCAAAGTTTGAATCCAATCTTTGTTCGATGTTCCGATGCCTTTTGGCAACAAAGCAAGATATGGTTTCCCTACCTTATGCTACCGGGTTCCATCTTCAAACCACCAAAGCACACCAGCCCAAATGAATCAAACTCTCCTTGAAATTGTAAAGAAGAGATTAATGATCTCTAGCTAAAAACTCATCCGACCTAACCTCCTTGAGTTGCACCCACGCAATAAGGTCAAATAGAAAGAGGTACCCTCCTAGTAGTTAATTACAAACCCTTAAATGATGCCTCCAATGGGTCGATATCCAATACCAAATCAAAAGGATCTTCAAAAGAATTTATCAAGCAAAAATTTTCCAAATTTGACATGAAATGGGTTCCAAGATCCAAATCCATGATAAGGATCGTTATAAAACAGCCTTCACAACCCCTTTTGGCCTATATGAATGGAACGTAATGCCATTCGGCCTCAAAAATGCCCCCAGTGAATTTCAGAAAATCATGAATGACATATTCAATCCTTATGGACAATTCACTATTGTCTATATTGATGATGTCCTGATTTTCTCAAATTCTGTTGAACAACATTTCAAACACCTAAGAACATTTTATCAAATCATTAAATCAAATGGTCTTGTTCTATCAAAAAGGAAAATGGAATTCTTCCTTACCAAAGTAAGGTTTCTTGGCCACTTAATCAAAAAAGGTACCCTTACCCCTATCGATCGTGCCATCACCTTTGGTGAAAAATTCCCTGATCAAATCCTAGATAAGACTCAATTACAAAGATTTTTAGGAAGTTTAAATTACGTTCGTGATTTTCTTCCCCAAATCAGTAAGATTTCCGAACCTCTATATCTTCGGCTTAAAAAGAAACCAACTCCCTGGTCTCAAACTCAAAAAACGACCGTTCAAACAATCAAAAAACTTGTTAAAGAAATCCCCTGTTTATTTATTCCTAATCCTGAGGCATTTAAGATAGTCGAAACCGACGCCTCAGATATTGGATACGGAGGAATTCTCAAACAAAGACTTCCTGATAATAACAAAGAACAATTAGTCCAATTTACTCGTACCCGGGAAATTTTCCCAAAAGAATTACAGTACTATCAAAAAGGAAATTTTGTCGATTGTCCTCTGTATTCAAAAATTTCAAAATACACTTTTAAATAAACCATTTTTAGTTCGTGTTGATTGTAGCGCAGCTAAATATGTTTTACAAAATGATGTTTCAAACCTTACATCAAAACAAATTTTTGCCCGATGGCAAGCTTTATTATCCATTTTTAAATTTCAAATAGAATATATTAAAGGAGAATCCAATTGCCCCGATTTCTTACCCGTGAATTCCCAAACGACTCTCCAAATCAATCTCATCGTAATGGCTCCCCAAGGAGTCCACTTCTCAAATTCGTTGCAAAACCAAACCAAATGGGGCCCCGCAATCCGCACCATCAAACCAGATTACCAGAGTACCTTAAATAGCTACTACCAAAACACCTTATTCCCATGCGGTAGTAGGCTCACCGCAGATCCATCCAACCCACAAAAGGCCAGTTCCACCCAAACCACAAAGCCAAACCCTTCAAAAAAATTTTTCAAGGTTCCAAACTCAAAAGTCAAGATTATGAAAACCATGCAAAGAAGACCTCTTCACTATTGAAGAACCCCGACAAATACTTAGACTCGCCAATAATGATGGCCCAACAAATATTTTATAAAGGATGGAATCACCATTCCAACCCTGAAGCATCAAGAATTTTACGAGTATATCAGAGAAACTGATTGCGATTCAAACTCAACTATGACCGAATGATCAAACACCGTTACACACAAACGAACTATCTGAAAATTGCCTCCAAGACTGGGGACTCATCCCTTAACCCAAGAAGCTTTTCAAATACTTTTTTCCCACCAAATTATAATAATGGATTACCAGATGCTCGTTCAAAGTTTTCCTTCCAAAATGTAATCAACCGCCACCTTGGTTTTTCTGTTTTGAAAAGGTTCAATAATCAAACTCCCTCCCCGTTTCCCAAATGGTGGGATCAATATGGTCCTATGGTAGAAATTCTACCACCTCAAATCCAAGATTCCTTTCAAATATTTTGCCAAAATACAACACCTCAACCTCACCAACCTGATCTTCTCAGATTCTTTCTCCATTGCCGCCTAGCATGGATAATGTTGGGGAATTTCAAATTTATGATTATTGTGAAATGACTGGATTACCCACCTTCCTTTTTCAATGTCAAATGGTGGGACAACTGGATGTCTCCAAATGCAAAAACGATTAATCAAAGCCCCGTGCTCCAACCCGTTTCAACAATCTAAAGTACCTCAAAGTCAAGCATCAAAAGCGAAAGGAAGCCCTCGTTCGCTTCAGAACTCGGACTCGTAAGAAGACAATGAAGGCTCAAAGGATGGTGCCTACAGCCTCAAACTATGCAAAGATCTTTTCCCCATGAACTCGCATGGCAAGATCCATATGAGGATGACCGATTTTGTCCCACCACCCAAAGCATCCTCTTCCACCAATTAAAGAGTTACCTCCCGCGTCCCGCCGGAGCTAATACAAGTCTCATCACCAAACCATGAGTTTGGTCCAAAACGCCGCTAAGACTTATAAACTAGCCGACGAGGTGCAAATAAAATTTCACCTAGTCAAATAACCCTGACCACCTTGTAAGGAAAGGTATCAATATCGCCCTGTGTTATAGGACACCGCCAATATCCGCCCAAATAAATAGGATAAAACCTCTTGATCGCCAATACGGAGAAAAGGTTCTCGCCACGGGAATGCCGGGTAAGATCATTGAAGATTCTAAATCATTGGTCGTCAGACTCTCCAACTTTCGGCCAATGCCCATTAATTGTCGGCAGAATTATTCACTCCAAATGTAAATTTAATGTATAGTTCCAAATAGTGACAAATGAAATTAAATAGTACCTAATTTAAAAAGACCTAAAGAAACCCAAATGCAATCCAAACCCACATGTAATCCAAATGAGCCTCCTTATGTTATAAAAGGAGCATCACCTCTTCTCACAAATCACTTGAAATTTGAGAATAGAGAAAAAAAAATTCTCCCAAACTTGTAAGACTTAGGGAGAAGCTCCAAGCGGGCCCCACAAGTTCTTCCAAGATCTTCAGCACACCCCCAGAATTAAAACTCCGATCAGCCCAAGTCCGACGTCCTTCAAAGGTTAGCCACCAAAAGCTCAAAGACTCTTACCCAAACATCCTTCTTCTTCTCAAATCCTCCAACCCAAGCCTACCTAAACCAATCTCCAAATATTGTAATATTTACTTTCAAATATATTTCAAAGTATTTTCTTTGATTGCATTAGTAGTTTACCGATATAGGCCTTTTTTTCATCCTTGATCAAAGCCAAAAGTGCTCTTGATTCCAAGATATAGATCTTGTTAAGCAACTTTTTATTTTGTGTAATTTCATATCCTTTATTTAAAGTTTATGATTCTAGTTCTTTACTTGTTTATTTTAATTCAGCATAACTTAGTTCTGAGTAAGGTATTGCACCCATCTCGGTTAGTCTCCTTCCGGATCGGAGTAAGGTATTGCACCTATCTCGCTCGAATATACGTAACTGTGAGATCACCATTTCCCTAGATTTTAGCATATCTCGATCCTGTAATCTGGTATATATATATATATATAATAAAAATTAAAAAAAAAATGTGAAGAAGGAAATCTCGTACCAAAGTTAAAAAGTGATAAAGAAAATTCCTCTTCCTCTCTCTCTCTCTCTCTCTCTCTCTCTCTCACACACACACACACACACACACACACCTTTCTTCTTCTGTATGTAAAGGGTAAAAGAAAAAAAAATCTCAAGGAAATTAATCTCACTTGTTTTCGTCAATTCGCCAATTTCAGTGTCATTTAATCCTCCAGAATTAATCTTCTTTGTTTATATATATATATATATATATAGAGAGAGAGAGAGAGTCCTACACCTTCC
>CM040970.1:32030165-32042446 GCA_022985045.1 Macadamia tetraphylla
AGCATCGATTAATGCATGCTTGAAGTCTTGGATTTGACGAATATGCGATTATCAAAGGCCAAAACAATGGAAGATAAGCAAAAGGGGGAAAAGTCCCTCACCCGGGTAGGAAGAACAAATCCATTCCCGGATCGAAATTCCTCCAAAGCATCGTGGATCATCGATTCGGGCCTATGTATAGGCAGCCCTATGGCCATCTGTTACCCTTCTAGGCGTTGGTGGTTGGGTTCTACTTCCTTTCGAACACTAGTGTGGCACCTCTGACCAAGGCCACCTCGACCTCCATCTGCGGTCAAGTCGGAGGGCCCGCTCATTCCCTCTCAGTTGTTGTTTCACGCCATTCCTATGGGCATTATCGAAGACTATCGGGCCCGACCAGCCTTGCCCCCTCGCCCTCTCGTCGACCTCCCTTACCTCGGGGGATCAACAGGGAAGGATGTATGCCCTATCGGCCGAGGAAGCGAGGTTCTGAAGTTATGGCAGTACATTTTAAATTAAAGTTCATTATGATTCATATTGATGACCTGCTAATTATATACATTGTTATATAGGTATCCTACCCATATCGGGTATACCCCCATGTTTTATTTGATTGGGAGCTACTCATTCATTCGCATCTAAAGATTTGTGGAAACTTGGGATGTCACCGGGATCCTAGACCATGGAATGATTGTTAGTATGCCCTCTTGGTAAAATTGCGATTGAAGGAAGTGTATGGGCCGTGCCCGTGGAGATTAGTGGGAAGAACTTTGATGCACAACTCATTAAATTCAATATCAGAATTTTGATGTTATATTGGGTATGGATTGGTTGTCGGCCCATCGAGCTAATGTGATCTGTTTTGGAAAAACTGATTAAGGTAACATATTGGAAGGGAAGAGTGGGTATACGGCGGGTACAATGAAAAGGGTGAAGAAGGTCCTCGTCTCCGCTTTCAAGGGGAAAGTTGCTAGAAAATGGATGTCGGGGTTTCTTAGCCTCGGTATCGATGTTGATGCAAGTTAAACCCCTAGAAAAGTAAAGGTGGTTAAAGAGTTTCCCATGTTTTCCGGATGCGATGCATTTACCACGATAGGGAGTTGGAGTTGCCATAGACTTGACTCCGGGCAGCTCCCAAAATCTAAGGCTCCATATAGGATGGCACCGGTGAATTGAAGGAGTTGGGATCTTGCAAGATTTATTAGAAAAGGGTTTATTAGCCCCAAATGTTTCACCTTAGGGTGCCGGTGTTTTCAAGAAGAAGGATGGTAGTTTCGTATTGCATAGATTGGGGTTGAATAAGCTAACCATTAAGAACGGTATCCATTGCCCCATTGATTTTATTTGATCGTTGCAAGGGCCGGGGTATTTTAAGATAGACCTTGGTCCGGCTATTATCACTCAAGATAAAGAGTTTATATACCCAAAACAGCATTTAGGACTCGTCGGCCATTATGAGTTCCTAGTGTTGTCCTTGGGTTAACCCAAAGCCCGGATTTATGGATCTAATGAATCGAGTATTCGGGATGTGCTCGACAAATGGGTAATTGTTTTTTGTGATATCTTGATCTACTCCAAGACCGGGGGGAGCACACTCAACACTTGAGAATGGTGTTACAGAGGTTGAGAGATCAAGGTTGTTTGCCAAATCTGCAAGTGTGAATTGCGAACAAGTTGGATTCCGGGCGCAGTGTCAAAAACGAATAAAATAGATCTGCTAAGGTGAAGCGATGAGTGGAATGGGGAAACCCCAAGAATATTCTTGAAATTAGAAGCTTCTTGGGTTTGGTGGATACTACCGGTTTCATCGAGAATTTTGCTCGGATCTCGGACCAATGACCAAGTGACTAAAGGGTGTGAAATTATTTGGCGGGAGGAATGTGAAAGAGCTTCCAAGAATTGAAAGAGAATTGGTGGCCCTTTTCTTGACTATTCAGGCAGGTGGAATGACAGTTTATACCGATGCTTCAAAGTTGGTTTGGGTTGTGTTCTCATCAGCGGAAGGTGATAGCATATGCATCCCAAACTAAAGGAATATGAAAAATTACCCCTCATGACTTGGAACTAAGGGGGTCATTTTGCCCTTAAGATCTGGCGACACTATTTGTATGGGGGGAAGTGTGAAATATCGGGTACAAAAGCACGAAATACTTCTTCACCGAAGGATCGAACATGAGGAGAGAAGATGGCTTGAACTCATGAAGGATTATGGTGTGATATTCGATATCATCCGGCAAGGCTAATGTAGTAATGCATTAAGTGGAAGAAACAGTATTGCTCTCATATAGCGATCGGCTCACCACTTGTGCAAAGGCGATGCTAATGGATGAAACCCTCTTGTATGAAGGGCAACCTTAGAGCTTGAACCTCAACGAAAACCTTAAGTGGTTGGCGGTATCTATCGGCTCTAGGGGATCCGCAATTAAGGGGAGGTGATAATGAAAACCCTTGGATCGAATTCGGGATCGAGTTAAGGTTCAAGACCAAACAATGACGACCATTTTACTTTAGCGGTGATGGGGCATTGATGTTTGAGGAGCAGTTTTTCCCGATGACTTGGATATACAAGATAAAATGTGGAAAGCACATAGCTCAGTACTCACTCCACCGGGAAATACCAAAATGTACAAAGACCTCAAAACGATTCTTTGGGGGCCAAGCATGAAAGTCACCATAGCTTTGTATGTGGCGACTTGTCTTACCGGAAGGTGAAAGGAGAGAATCGACCTTATGGTACCCTTCACCACTCCCGTGCGAATGGAAGTGGGAAAGGATTAAATGGACCCCACGGGCTACCAAGTACACCTAAGGAATGGATGCGATATGGGTGATTGTGGACCCCCTTACCAAGGCTCATTTCATTCCTATCAAGACCAAGTTCTCCATGCCCAAACTAGCACAACTTTACATGGATAACATAGTGCATTTACATGGAGTGCCGGGGAGCATTGTTTAGATAGGGACCCAAGGTTCACTTCATTTGGAAAAGCTTACGGCCTTGGGATCCACTGAATTTAGCGACTTTTCACCCAGACGAATTCGGATCGGAGGAACCATCAGATATTAGAAGACATGCTCGGAGCATGTGCAATGGAGATGAGTGGCAGTTGAGAAGAATATATACCTCTTATGGGTTTGCATATAACAAAGTTACCAAGCTACAATTGGGATGGCTCCATATGAGGCGTTTATGGCGAAAGTGAGAACTCCTTTGTATTGGGATGAGGTAGGTGAGCGTGAATGTTAGGACTGAGATGATCCCAAAAGACTTGTGACAAGGTCGGCGTTATTAGAAACGGTTAAGCACTCGATCCGTAAAAGAGCTATCACGGACACCCACAGAAGGAGATTGAATTTCAGCCCGGGGGAAAAAAGGGATTTCTCAAGATCTCTCCTACTAAAGGTTTGCAAAGGTTTCAGAAAAGGAAGTTAAGCCCAAGATACATGGGACCATTTGAGATCTTGTCCGGGTTGGCTCGAAACCTACAACTTGCTCCCCTTTAAACCCTTTGGGAAAAGTTCACAATGTATTCCATGTATCCATCTTTGAAGAAGTATGTGCATGATCCATCTCATGTACTACCGTGGAACGAGTACCTAGAAGGGATATGACCTACGAGCCGGTGAGATTTTAGACGAAAGGTGAAAACCCTTACATAACCGCTCCATTTCCTATGTAAAGGTGCGATGGGCTGATCATTCGAAGAAGCATCTTGGGAGGTAGAAGAAGAAATGCGAGCCAAGTACCCTCATCTTTTGATCAACCAGTGTAATTTGAGGGCGAAATTTTTGAAGGGGGTAATGTAATATCCGCTTCTTAAACCGTCGATTTAGTGGTTGAACCGGTTTAACTATCAGGGAACCGAGCGAGGATATTAGGCGGGTTCCTTATGGGCTATGATAGCACGGGTGACCTTAAACACCCGGGTGGCCCGAAAGTCCGAGCCGATGCGGAAGAGGCAGGAAATGCCCAAACCGTGTCGTGCACCTACCATAAGGCTATGGGATAAACAAGTATTATATCCGTATTTTAAGGAATATCGTATGCTACATCGTATGTTTGGGGTGGGGTCGAGGGAGGTCGAACCGGTCAAAATCCCCTGTCTTGACTCTCGGGTGGGTATGGTGGGTACACCCACCCACGAGTGACCCATCCATCACTATTCCTTAATTAGGAATAGTATATAAAGCTTAATGATTTCTTTTCTTTCCATTTATTACCCTGCGTTTGGTGAGAAAAGTAAAAAGGAGAGGAAGAAAGGGGAAAAAGAAGGAAGAGGAAGAAAGGAAAGATTTTAGCGGCGCGACTCGATCTTACCATTTTCGGAGGTAATCTTCAACTCGAGATCTGATTGGAGGTAAAAAAGTTGGGTTTTATGAACATTAACCATACCCCTTTAAACCCTTGATTCAAGTATGGTTTCTTAAGATCTTGTAAACACCCTTTGAAATGATGAATCTAAGGTTTAATAGATGATTTATGTGTTGATCTTGAAGGATTTGAAGAGATATTGACACGGTAGAAGGAGCATTGTGAGTTGGAAGTGTTTTGAAGGGTTTGAAGTCATTCTTGAGCAAAGAAGGTAAGATGGTTCCTCTCACTTGAATCTAACTTAGATCTAAACTAGAACTATCCTATAGGACTTTAAAGGTGTGAAGAATGGGTTGAAAAACCCTATTTGGGTCCCCAAGGAATGGAGGAAGTTGAGAAAAGCGGGGGTTTTTGCCAAACCGTGGGTAAACCGGCGGGTCCCTACCCCTGAGAGTATCCACGGAGGACCAGGGGTTCGGCCAAACCGGGGTCCATACCCGGTCCCAAAATGGAGGAGGGGGGGGTGAACCCCCTGTCGCCCCACAGTGGCCCCAAGATGACCCTTATGTCCGATCGAGCCCAAATCGGACATGGGACCTTCTTCGACGTTCTAAACACGATTTTGCGTCGGTTTTATTAATTTTGATTCTAAAATGGTGAAGTACTAACCCCTCTCAATTATGTTAGGTTCACCAAATCCTACCCGATTGCTCCCGGGTCTCACCCGTCCGAGCAGAACCTTATGCTTCAAGTAAGTGGAGAGAGGGCGTTTGGCCTTGTTGAGGCATTTGTTTGGCATTCATATAACTATATCTAATTTAGTCATGTCATCATGAATATGCTATATAGATTAGTCATTTCACCCATTGATGTGCATTTATGCCATGTTTACTTTTCAAATGCAAATTGAATGAGATGTTATATGTTGAATGTGGACATCATGATGCATAATGCATTTGATAGATGCCCTAGGGCTTGAAGCGAATGCATTGGTGGCCCGTGGTATGGGACACGGAGGCACTATCGGTCGTCTACATATAGGAGCATGCGGTATTAGGATTCTCACCATCCGTCTCGACCCTTCCCAGGGGTTAAGGTGTTGGGTTGCCATTTGGGAAGCGGTGGGTTGTCGGACCTTTGGCGGTTAGGCATTCGCCCGGCGTCATGTAGGACGTGGCAACCCGGTGGTATATTCAAGAGGGCCAATCGTTTTGCTTTTAAATTCTGGAGTCGCCTTTGTCATTTAATTTATTTACATTACTTGAGAGCGGTGGGCGGCATTGTCTTTATTTTCCGGTACTCACGGTGGGCCTTCTCCAACAGCCCTATGGGCGTATCGCGGGGGAGTTCCTCGTGCAGTATCGTGCCTTTGTGGTTGTAGTAGCACAAAACCAAGGACTTAGTAATGTTGATTAGGTGTATGTGATTTAAAATGAATTTCATGGCATGTAGTGCATATGATGTGTTGTGTGTGGGTTTGTGTGTGGTCCACCTCTCTACTTTGAGCTAGTGAGCTCATCCGTGTACACCCTTTTAGATGATTTTGCGGTCATTCATCGAGGAGCATGGGGTGGGTCCCAGATCGAGTTTCCGAAAGAATGGTGGACCCGGGGTTTTAGCATGGCGTGGGGGCGCATGTGGGGCTGCTGGGACAGCGTTCGATGCGTGAGCTCTTCCATGTGATGCCTTTGGGCACAACCCTTGATGCAGTGAGCTCCGCCTTGATCTGAGGCAGTTGTACTGATGATCTTGATGATTTCCTGTTATACTTGATATTTGAACCTTATTCTTTTTGTGTATATATCATGCCGAGCCCAAATGTATATAATTATGGTATCATCATTTGGGTATCAAGTATATGGGGAAATTTTTTGGTAAAACTTAGTCTTCGATCGATGAATTGATGTTAGTGGTGTATTTTTGGTGGAATCTGATGTCGATGATCTGGCGGGTTTGGGTTAACGGTGTTAACTCGGTCACGCTCGGTTCGGTGTGAGCGGGGTGTGACAAGGTTGTGGAGCGGAGTTCTACATAACTCCTGAAGGGTTGAACATGCCCATGGCATATAGGTTGGACTTTGGTGCACCAACAACATGGCGGTATGAAGCTTGCCTCATGGGATTGAAAGCACCATCTCTATTGGGGTCAAAAGATTGGAAGTATCGGAGATTAATCGATTGTCATATGCCAAGTCCAAGGTAAGTGGAAAACAAAGGAGGATTAAAAAACCCTACCAAGGGTGTGTAGAGTCTCTAATAAAGTAGTTCATGAAATTAGTTTGACTATTTCCAAAGGACAATAACGAGTTTGCGATGCTTTCTCTCTCACATCGATGGTTGATTTTGGTCCGGTGAGCAAATACAACCATTCATTATAGATCGGGAGATCATCCTTCACATCAAGGCTTCGTCAATGCCTAATAGTAGATGGTAGGCCTTGGTTTGCCCATATTGTGGATTTTATCAGGGGAGGAAGTACCTTGCGATGCTACCCAAGGAGATAAAAGGTTCAGGCGTTATGCACCCAATTCATATTACGAAGATATTTTATACAAGCGATCTTTTGATGGTGTACAAGCTGGGTGTGCGTGGATGAAGATCAAGCCGAGACAATCTTGAGCAAGTACATCGGGGAAACGTGGCCCTCACATGAATGCCCGTATGTTGGCTAAAAATTCTCCACTTAGGGTATTTTTGAATACACTAGAAGCCGATTCACAAAATTTGTAAGAAGTGCCATAAATGTCGATTTTGCCAACCTCATCCATGTGCCCCAACGAATTGCACATCTTTGAGTTCTCGTGGCCTTTTTCCACTTGGGGTATCGATGTGATCGGAAAAATTAACCCCAAAGCTTCAAGCGCACGAGTTTATCTTGTAGCTATTGATTACTTCACCAAATGGGTAGAGGCTCAGTCATCATAAAACTCACTGACAAAGGTAGCCAAATTTTACAAGAACATATCATTTGCCGACATGGGATGCCCCATGAGGTGATTCGACCAAGGTCAACATTTTAGGGGCAAGGCACAGGAGTTGTGTGACCAATTCAGGATTGCAAGGCATAGGTCTTCTCCTTATCGCCTTCAAACCAATGGAGCGGTTGAAATGGCAAACAAAAACATAAAGGTCATACTCCAGAAGATGGTTGATAGGAATAATGATTGGGCTGACAAATTACCTTATGCTTTATAGGCTTATCAGACTTCTATTAGAACTCCAACTGGGGCAACTCCATACTCTTTAGTATATGGGATGGACGTCCCCCGGTTGAGCTAGGGTCCCTCTCTTAGAATCCTCATGGAGAGTCAGATTCGAGCGGATTGGCTCAAGGCGAGTCAGGAGTTGAACCTCATTGATGAAAAAAGGATGAAGGCAATGGACAACATGAAGAAGTATCAAACTGGAGTTGCAAGGGCTTTCAACAAAAAGTCCACCCACATTCCTTGGAAGTTGGAATTTGGTTTTAAAAAACGGGGCACCCATTCATGACCCAAGGGTAAGTTTAGGCAACGGAGTGGCCCTTTTGCGGTGAAGGAAATCCTCCGGGAAGGCAATCGCCTTGTAGATCTTGATGGTCAAAATTACGATGCTTGACCAACTTAGATCAGCTGAAAACGTATTATGTTTAGCCTCCGCATTCAAAAAAAAAAAGAGGAATGCAATAAAGGAAAACCGCCTTTGAGGCATGAACTATGCTCGACTTGATTCCTAAATTTTTAGGATACGTAGGTAGCTTGAAAGTCAAAATCGAGCTCGGTCAATTTCAGCCACACCTCATAGCGGATTGGACCTAATTTTTCATTTTTAGCTATCCCTTTCCCCTTTTAGACAAATGGCTTCTCGCTACTCTTATCATTAGGAGGTGATCAAGTCCAACTAAGAACTCTTTCCACCGTCTCTCAAATTCGGCGGATTCCAAAGAGTTTTCATCTTTAGTCCTTTTTTTCAAACTAACTATTTTGATTAACGTGATTTCTCCCGTGAACTCGTCATCCTTGCAAATAATTGTCTTGATCTGGTTCGAAGACTCCATCTACCATTCTCCTATTCGACGGTTCCCAAGAGTTTAAAATAGCCCCTCTTTTAGCTTAACTTTTCTTTAGTCGGTGATCCCTCTCGTGAGGTTGCTATCCAAAAGTAGTATCCTTACTCTACCGTGGCCGGAACCATCGGATTAGTTTCCTTTGGGATGTGTGTCTTAACATCTTTTTTGTTTAGGGTTTGGGCCGGAACACGATCATGTTATCGGGGACCAATCTTACATTTTCTAAATTGGCTCAAAGGGTTCTTAGCTTTTGCAAATGACAAGCAAAAAAAAAAAAATCGTATACTTTTGGTGGATGTGTCATATGATATTTTCCGTAAGTTGGTCATTTCCTTAACTTACACTTTATGATGTACCGAAACCGAGTTGTGTTTTTTGCTCCCATTATTATCATGGATGTAACTTTTTTATGGATGGTAGCAATAAGGAATGGCGACTGAAGTCCTTGAAGAAGTGCACCTTTATGCACTCTTTCAGCTCCAGCGCATCAGTCCATGTCGTACTTTGATACATGAGGCATCTCGTTTCTGGATCCGAAAACTTCATGTTTTTCGATTCGGAACTGTGGGAATTTTTCCTACTCTAGAAGAATTTTGAGCTTGTCTTGTTTACAATCATCGGGGAGATGTTTTTCGGCCAACACTGTAACCCATTAGCTCGATAGAAATTCAAGAATTTTTTGATTGGAGTGCTAAAGAGGCGATTCAGGCAAGTGATCGAATCAATCTTTATCTTTTTATCCGGGGTTTGCCCCACTTGATCAAATTAAAGCTTTAGGGTGCATCGAAGGAATGCTTTCCTTTTCTACATGATCGCTCGTTATCTGTTGCATTCCCCCAAGTGTGGAGGCTTACCCATTATCATCAACGTCATCTGGAAGTTGAGACAAGGTTGCGACATTATCCCTACTGTTTTGGCAGAGACTTTGAGAGGACTTGATATTATGACCAGTCGTCAAAATTTTTGCACCAGTGACTTTAATGGGTGCTTTGCCCTCCTCCAGGTATGGTTAGTCGAGTGCCTTTAATTGATCCAACCTTTGGTTACAGCTCATTTGGAACCGTTTCCGTATTTCAACCAAATTCGGACCTTTAACTACCACGATGCAACAAATTGGCCTAAGCGACTGGGAGCCCTCACGGAGCAAAGCATCAAATGGGAAGTCCATTGGTGGTCAGTTCGGAACCCTGTTTTACACACTTTTGGCTGTTACTATGTCCGGTTGTTAGGCATATCCCATACCTCCTTCTACATACCGGATCGATTCATGCGTCAATTCGGTTTACCTCAAGGTGCCCTAGGGGATGTGGGTACCGCGCCTATCACAGAGGCTTTAGCAGAAGGTTTGGTGAATTCCATTGCAGTCTCCTGGAACCATTTGGCTCACCTAGGTTAAGGTTGTTAAATTGAAGATCTTTTGGTCTGGGCAGCGTTTACTGATGAGTCGTTCCCCACCTTTCTGCTTTTCAAAACTTGTAGTAGCCATGGCGCCATTTTTTTTTCCTTTCAATGAAAAGACTTTGTCCTTTATGATGATCAATCTACTAGCAACATTCTCCTTCATGAACATATGGGATTTATGTGTTTTACTAACCACTAACCTTCGTATGATGGTGCTCTTTCCAAGCCCCTTGGCTTTCAGATCTAGACCTCTCGTGGATTCGGCATGTGATGGCATCTCGAACACCATTACGATCTCTTAAATTCAATGCAGTTGTTTGTAGCTAACTTTGCTAAGCTTCATGTCCTTATTCATGTATTTGAGATCCAGAATCTCCCAAGTTTTCCTTTGCTAATTCTAATGTAGGTGCACAACCAAACACATCATTGGCACCAATTTTGTGAGAATCCTAAAGATCACAACCGAGCATTGTTGTTGATCCCAGCTGAGCACTGCTGTGCGAGGATGATCATCCCCTGTAGAGAATCCCAAGGTTCATAGTCTTGCACTTGAATCTGGAACTATCCGCACCAACTTTTTGAAAGTCCTTAGGATCACAATTGAGCACCGTTGTTGATCCTAGCTGAGCACCGTTGTGCGAGGATGATCATCCCCTGTAGAGAATCCCAAGGTTTATAATTGTGCACGACTGCCAAGGTGGACTATCCGCACTAATTTGTCAAGAATCCTTAGGATCATAGCAGCACCCTTTCGATCCCAAGCGAGCACAGCCTACGGAGGACTATCCACACCCAACTTTTGAGAATCCTTAGGATCACAACCTAGTACCGTTGTTGATCCCGTGGCACCTGTTCGAGGATGATCATCCTTGAGAGAATCCCAAGGTTCATAGTCTTGCACGACTACCAATACGGACTATTCGCACCAAATTTTTGAGAGTCCTTAGGATGACAATCGAGCGCCGTTGTTGATCACGCGGCAAGGACAATCACCCTGAGAGAATCCTAAGGTTGGGTACCGGCTAGAAACTCAAATTTTTTGGGATCACGTTTGGTATTACCTCTGTATTGACCAATCGCGATGGTTTTCAATCATAGTAGCACCCACACGCTACCTAATTTCGCATGTGTCATCGATTGACATTTCCTACCTTTGGTCTTGTCGGTCTTTTTGCATTTATATTTGCACCTCCGCCATCCTTGAGCCGGATGTCAGCAGTACTTTGCTCCTGGTGACAAAATGGTGTGTTCTTTCCTTTGCCTTTCGACCGTTACACAGGTCTCGGTCAAAGAAGGGCAATCTGTAGACTAATTTTGTCACCCCCCGGTGATGATGACACAAGAAGAATTACATGTTGGACATTTTAGACTTGGAGAATTTTGAGCTTAGAGTAGAAAATGACCATTTTTTTCCTATAAACTTTTAAGAGAAAATGTTTTCAAAAATTAGAATTTGATGTTGTGGATTATTGTTTTTTTTCCCCTCAAGTCGAACATTACACTTTGATGCGAGAACTATGTGAATCGATGCCTGATTCTCTCTTTCATTATATGATCTGGGTCCCTAATTTATGCATATTTTTGTAAAGGTTCTCAGTTGAGACCACAATGGTGTCTAACATCATTGGATAGTACTCGGACAGAGCTTTCTAATGACATATTATACGTCGAATTTTGACTAACGGTTTGAAAGATATGACCCCCGGAAGTTGACTCCAAAGTTCAATATTAGATTCCATTTCGAGCTACCAAGGAGTGCCACATGGCTAAACCCCTTGTCCAAAAAAGTCTTTTGGGCAATTCTCTCTAGTTTTTAGTCCCACATCGGAAATAAGAGAGGTTTTCTCAAATCCCAAGGCTATAAATATAGCCCTTCTCTCTTCAAGGGAGGAGAAAAATTGAGAATTTGGGGAGAGGATGGCCCCATTAAGGTTTTTTCTAATTTCTTCCCTCTAAAATCAAATATTCTCCAAGTTTAAAAGTTTAACACATTAATCCTTCCTTGAGTCAGGAGATGTAGTCCGGTTAGGTTCGATTTGGGGCTTGAAGCACAAGGGTCATCTCCCCTTGTTTCTTGATTAAAGCTGGGTTTAAGGTATTTTTTTCCCAATAACGATTTAGAATTAGTTTAATTAATAGATTAGGTTCTGATTTATTAATCGATTCGTTTAGATTTAATTAGGTTCAATTAGTTTCAATTAGGTTTAATGTGTTTTATTAAATGTGAATTGGTTTATTCCGGTTCAATTGGGTTTATTTTGTTTTAATTGGGTTCAACATAGTTTGATTTGGGTCGTTGGGTCCAACCGTTGATTTTTGCTAATCTTTTTTTTTTTTTTTTTTTTTTTTTTTAATTTGGGTTGTTTTCTATTACTATTATATCTTGGTTTAATGAATCAATTTTATTTGTGGCTTAATATATTTACATCACTAGGTTCTATTTGATTTAGCTTTCTTTTTATTGCATTTTTTTTACCCTTAGATCAGAATCCTACATGTAACCTAATCCCACTTTTTCTTCTTCCTGTCTTCCATCTTTCTT
>CM040970.1:32042546-32063839 GCA_022985045.1 Macadamia tetraphylla
AAAAAAACATAAATCATCTATTAAACCTTAGATTCATCATTTCAAAGGGTGTTTACAAGATCTTAAGAAACCATACTTGAATCAAGGGTTTAAAGCGTGGGTATGGTTAATGTTCATAAAACCCAACTTTTCTTACCTCCAACTGTAGATCTCGAGTTGAAGATTACTCTCCCGGCACCGGAATGGTAAGATCGAGCTTCGGCGCCGCTAAAATCTTTCCTTTCTTCCTCTTCCTTCTTCTTCCCTTTCTTTCCTCTCTCCTCTTTACTTTTCTCACCAAACGTACGAGGGTAATAAATGGAAAGAAAAGAAATCATTAAGCTTTATATACTATTCCTAATTAAGTGAATAGTGATGGATGGGTCACTCAGGTGGGTGGGTGTACCCACCTGTTATACCCACCCGAGAGTCAAGACATGGGATTTTGACCGGTTCGACCTCGGCTCGACCCCACCCCAAACATACGATGTAGCATACGATATTCCTTAAAATACGGATATAATACTTGTTTATCCGACATAGCCTTATGGTAGGTGCACGTACACGGTTTGGGCACTCCGCCTCTTCCGCACTCGGCTCGGACTTGTCGGGCCAGCCGGTGTTTAAGGTCACCGTGCCATCATAGCCCATAAGGAACCCGCCTAATATCCTCTGCTCGTTCCCCGCATAGTTAAACCGGTTCAACCACTAAATCGACCGGTTTAAGAAGCGGATATTACATTACCCCTTCAAAATTTCGTCCTCGAAATTACGCACTGTTGATCAAAAGATGAGGGTACTTGGCTCATTTCTTCTTCTACCTCCCAAGATGCTTCTTCGTAATGATCAGCCCATCGCACCTTTACATAGGAAATGGAGCGTTATGAAGGGTTTTCACCTTCGGTCTAAAATCTCACCGGCGTTCTGTAGGTCATATCGCTTCTAGGTATCTGGGTTTCCACGGTAGTACATGAGATGGATCATGCACATACTTCTTAAGATGGATACATGGAATACATTGTGAACATTTCAAGCGAAGGTGGCGAGCAAGTATGTAGGCTCTCGAGCCAACCCGGACAAGATCTCAAATGGTCCCATGTATCTTGGGCTTAACTTCCTTTCGTGAAACCTTTGCAAACCTTTAGTAGGAGAGATCTTGAGAAATACCTTTTCTCGGCTGAAATTCAATCTCCTTCTGGTGTCCGTATAGCTCTTTTGACGGACGAGTGCTTTAACCGCATCTAATAACGTCGACCTTGTCACAAGTCATTTGGATCATCTCAGGTCCTAACATTCGACGTTCACCTACCTCATCCCAATACAAAGGAGTTCTGCACTTTCTGCCATATAACGCCTCATATGGAGCCATCCCAATTGTAGCTTGGTAACTTTGTTATATGCAAACTCCATAAGAGGTATATATTCTTCTCAACGCCACTCATCTCCATTGCACATGCTCGAGCATGTCTTCTAATATCTCAGATGGTTCGCTCCATCGACTCGTCCTGTGGGTGAAAAGTCAGACTCAAATTCATTCGATCCCAAGGCACTGTAAGCTTTTCCAAAACTGAAGTGAACCTTGGGTCCCTATCTAAACAATGCTCACCGGCACTCCATGTAAATGCACTATGTTATCCATGTAAAGTTGTGCTAGTTTGGGCATGGAGAACTTGGTCTTGATAGGAATGAAATGAGCAGTCTTGGTAAGCCGGTCCACAATCACCCATATCGCATCCATTCCCTTAGGTGTACTTGGTAGCCCGGTGACGAAGTCCATTATAATCCTTTCCCACTTCCATTCTGGTACTGGGAGTGGCTGAAGGGTACCATAAGGTCGATTCCTCTCAGCTTTCACCTTCTGACAGGTAAGACAAGTCGCCACATACAAAGCTATGGTGACTTTCATGCTTGGCCACCAGTAACTCTGTTTGAGGTCTTTGTACATTTTGGTACTTCCGGTGGAGTGAGTACTCGAGCTATGTGCTTCTCTCACGATTTTATCTTGTATATCCAAGTCATCGGTACACACAATCTCTCAAACATCAATGCCCCATCACCGCTAAAGTAAAACTGGTCGCTCATTGTTTGGTCTTGAACCTTAACTCGATCCGCCGCAATTCAGATCCAAGGGTTGCTTCATTATCACCTCTTGCCTAATTGCCGGATGCCCTCGAGAGCCGATAAGGATACCGCAACCACTTAAGGTTTTCGTTGAGGTTCAAGCTCTAAGGTTGCCCTTCATACAAGAGGGTTTCATCCATTAGCATCGCCTCTGCACAAGTGGTGAGCTGATCGCTATATGAGAGCGACACTCGTGTCTTCCGACTTAATGCATCCGCCACTACATTAGCCTTGCCGGATGATATCAATATCCAGCATAATCCTTCATGAGTTCAAGCCATCTTCTCGTCTCATGTTCAGATCCTTCGAGTGAAGAAGTATTTCGGCTTTGTGGTCACTTGATATTTCACACTTCTCCCCATACAAATAGTGTCGCCAGATCTTAAGGGCAAAATGATCGCCGCTTAGTTCCAAGTCATGAGTGGGGTAATTCTTCTCATATTCCTTTAGTTGTCGGGATGCATATGCTATCACCTTCCCGTGCATGAGAACACAACCCAAACCAACTTTGGAAGCATCGGTATAACTCATTCCACTGCCCTCGTGAATAGTCGACAAGGCCACCAACTTCTCTTTCAATTCTTGGAAGCTCTTCTCACATTCCTCCCTATGAATTTCACACCCTTTTTTGTCACTTGGTCATTGGTGCCGAGATCCGAGCAAAATTCTCGATGAAACGCCGTAGTATCCAGCCAAACCCAAGAAGCTTCTAATTTCAGAATATTCTTGGGGCTTTCCCATTCCACTCATGCTTTCACCTTAGCAGATCTACTTGATTCCACTTTAGACACTACGTGCCCTGTGAATCCAACTTGTTCAAGCCGAATTCACACTTGCTGTATTGGCAAACAACGCTGATCTCTCAACCTCGTAACACCATTCTCAAGTGTTGAGTGTGCTCCTCCGGTCTTGGAGTAGATCAAGATATCGCCAATAAAAACAATTACCCATTTGTCGAGCACATCCTGAATACTCGATTCATTAGATCCATAAATGCGCCGTGCATTGGTTAACCCGAAGGACAACACTAGGAACTCATAATGGCCGTGACGAGTCCTAAATGCTGTTTTGGGTATATCACTACTCTTTATCTTGAGCTGATAATAGCCGGACCGAAGGTCTATCTTCGAAAATACCCTGGCTCCTTGCAACTGATCAAATAAATCATCAATGCGTGGCAATGGATACCGGTTCTTAATGGTTAGCTTATTCAACTCCCGGTAATCTATGCACATACGCAAACTACCATCCTTCTTCTTGACAAACAACACCGGGGCACCCCAAGGTGAAACACTTGGGCGAATAAACCCCTTTTCTAATAAATCTTGCAACTGCATCTGCAACTCCTTCAATTCAGCTGGTGCCATCCTATATGGAGCCTTAGATATTGGAGCTGCCCCAGGAGTCAAGTCTATGGCGAACTCCAACTCCCTATCAGGTGGTAAATGCATCAGATCATCCGGGAAAACATCGGGAAACTCTTTAACCACCTTTACTTCTTCTAGAGGTGTAACTCTTGCATCAACATCGAGTACTGAGGCTAAGAAACCCTGACATCCATTTTCTAGCAACTTTACCGCTTGAAGAGCGGAGACGAGGACCTTCTTCACCCTTTTCATTGTATCTGCTCGGTATACCCACTCTTTCCCTTCGTCATATGTTACCTTAATCAGTCTTTCCGCACAGATCACATTAGCTCGATGGGCCGACAACCAATCCATACCCAATATAACATCAAAATTCTGCATATTGAATTTAATGAGTTGTGCATCAAAGTTCTTCCCACTAATCTCCACTGGGCACGGCCCATACACTTCCTTCAACTGTGCAATTTTACCAGTAGGCATACTAACAATCATTCCATGGTCTAGGATCCTGGGTGACATCCCAAGTTTCCCCACAAATCTCTTAGATGCGAATGAATGAGTAGCTCCTGAATCAAATAAAACATGGGCTGGTATACCCGATATGGGTAGGATACCTAGTATAACAATGTATATAACTTCAGCAGGTCATCAATATGAATCATAATGAACTTCTTAATTTAAAATGTACTGCTACAACTTCATACCCTCGCTTCCTCGGCTGATAGGGCATACATCCTTCCTCGGTTGATCGCCTCGAGGTAAGGGAGGTCGGTACGTAGAGGGCTGACTGGAGGGCAAGGCTGGTCGGGCCCGACAGTCTTTCGCATAATGCCCATAGGAATGGCAGTTGAAACAACGAATCTGAGACGTCGGAACTGGAGCGGGGCCCCTCTGCACTTGACCCGCTGCAGATGGAGGTCGAGGTGGCCTTGGAGCTGTAGGTGCCACACTAGTGTTCGGGCGAAAGGAAGTAGAACCCGAACCACCAACCGGCCTAGAAGGGTAACCAGATGGCCTATAGGGCTGCCTATACATAGGCCCAGAACTGTATGATCCACGGTATGCTTTGGAGGAATTTCCGATCCGGAATGGATTTGTTCTCTTCCAATCCAGAGTGAGGGACTGTCACCCTTTTGCTTATCTTCCATTGTTTTGGCCTTCTGCATAACGCCATATTCGGTCAAATCCAAGACTTCAAGCAGACCCAATCGATGCTTTTAGGCCTTTTAGGAACCTTTGTCTTCTCTTCACTGTCGATATGCCTTGGGGCTTAAATGGAACAAACTTTCGAATTGTTGCGATATTCAAGGACGCTTTTACCTCCTTGAGTTAAGGCCATGAACTCGCCTCCTTCCGATCTCAAATCACATGGATAATGGTTATCCAAGAACAATTCCTTGAACTGCTCCCAAGTAGGCTCGATGAGCAGCCATCAATATAGGTTTGGAGGCTTGCCACCAAGAATTTGCCTCTTTCTTGAGTTGCAACCCAAAGCAGAGATAAGTTTCGGCATCCGCACTCAAGCACCTCAAATATCTTCTCCAATTCTTGGATCCATGATCCGTTCCAGAGGGTCACTCCCACCTTAGAGAATACCGTGGTAAGTTCCTCTTGAAAGACTCCACTACCCTTGACGACATTCGTCGCCGGGAAGTTAGGAGCATAGCAGGATAGTAGGAGTATGGATGAGGCATCCCATGCCGAGGAATACCGAATGGTGGGATTGGAGGTGTACCCACTTGTGGTCCTGCTCCCGACCCTCGGTGGGTCTCAGGAGTGAGTACCCGGGAGGTTGACCGTTGAGAAAAATCCAACTTGTCGGATGGCGCCATAAATGCTTGCTATTGTAAGCATTTGTTGTTGGAAGGCTTGTTGGGACTGCTGAATTATTGTAGCAACATCTCCGTGTGATAACCGTGGAGGGTCCGGAGTGCATCAGGTGGGTCCCCATGTGCCCCACCCCACCAAGGGTCTCGGAGGTAGTGGAGGTGAGGTATGCCTCACGAACGGGACCTCGGATTTTGTGGTCGACGACCGACGAGGACCCCATGAGGTACCTGGCATTACTACGGATCTAGTACGCCATCGTATCCCGCACTGAACATATCACACACCATATTGGTTAAACACCATAGACTGATTTAGGCACACAATCATATGCCATTATATGAGGTGTTGTAGTGTATGATAGCCTCGTAATTAATCATAGCTCAATTCCAAGACTAGCAAAGTTCACAACATACATGCTAATGGTCCCACTTGACCGTAGCATATTGATCATAGGATTAATAGCCACCATAAAACCAATGAAATCATAATAGGAGAAGAGAAGGGAAAAAAAAAAAAAAAAAATTTCAAAATTTTCAAATTTTCCTTCCGTCCTAACCGTGGATGAACGTGGTAGGGACCACTGGTCCCAACACCCCAAACCGGAGTGGCACCTGGTAGGGACCGCCGGTCTTGCCCTTGTTAAAACGAACAGGCCCTTCAGCCCTGCTTTGCCTGCTCACCTCACCCCTCCCTCTCTTTCTTCCTTTTCCTTTGGACGATCTTGGGGTCTACTGGCGCTTCTACTCGGGTTCCACTCATCCACTCGGGCTTTAGTGAAGAGTCAACTCCTTCTTCATTCAAGTAAGTTCTTCTTCTTCCTTTTTCTCAGAATTTCTATTTGGGTGAAATGCATATATAGGGTTCACTTTCTAAGCTTCCTTTCCATATTTTCCACCATAGAATAGTATTACCATGTGTTTGTGATGATTCCAATGTGCTCATTTGTAGTTTATAGGAATTGTCTCTCTTTATTTGGAGAAAACCCCAAATTGGTGCCCTAGGTTTCCAAATTTGGGGATTTCTTCAATCCTTACTCTTTTTCTCCAATTGACGACTTCTTTGTAATGCATTCCACTTGTTTTACGCTAGATATACTTTAGATTTCATTGAATCACCCATTATGCTTGAAATCCCCATGTATTTCCATGAAAATCCCTCTTTTTGTCTTGGTTTCTTTGATTTTCATCCCATACTTGTATTCTTCGAATTCCATAATCTATTTGGGGTATGTTCCTACAAATTTCAACATCCCTCTACTGTGGCATTTCGTTCTAGACCCTATGGTTTCAAGCTTTTACTTCACTATGAATGGGTTGGTGCATCAAACCAACCCTTCCATGTTAATTATGCTCATTCTCTCCTTTGTCATTTTACTGTTTTGGCATGTTTCTATGCGTTGTCATCTGCCATGTTTCATATCATAAGTTTCCCATCGCTTTCCCAGATTGTCGCTGTCCGTTTTGCATGAATTGGATTTTGGATTTTCCTTCTTAATGTTGCTGTACTTTCCTTTCAGACTAACCCTACTTTCTTTCCTTATTGCGTAATGTCGCCACGCACCGCAAAGGACCATCTTCCTCGGCGTCGACGCAAGACCACCGCTCTAAGCGGAAAAGTGCGGAGACCAGACTTCAGCTCCTCGCATGGGAGACTCGACTGCCGGCCCGACCCTTCAGACTATGATGAGGAGCACTTCACTAGTGCAGGCGCAGCCTAACCGCCCAACTTCCAAGGGGTCGTGTTGATGGAAAAGACCGTGGTAGTCGAGGACTTCCATAAGGCAGCTTAAGAGGTTCTCGATTGGGCGGACTCTATTCTTCGTAGACCGATCGTACTACGAAAGCAGCTCATCCGTCGGTTCTATTGCAACCTGGAGGTGTCGTATCAGTACGGGGAATTCACCATCAGCAGCCTGGTGAAGGGAGTGGATATCCATCTGACGGTAGGCACTTTTGCCAGTATCCTGGGCATATCAGCGGCGGGATACCGATACTACAGTCCCCCCAGGAGTAGGCCTCAGGGACCGTTCATGAACATGGAGACGCCGGACTTCATCTACGAGACCATCTCGGCAAGAGCAGCCGAGTCCGAGACATCTTTCTTCCCGAGGTCCGCTCTTCGCCTGTTGATCCAGTTCAACCGCTCCCGAGGAGGTCATCGGAACCGTGGGTTTCATGGCGGCTTTCATTGCATTTTGTATCTTCACAGCCGCAGAGGGAGGCGGGGAGCACTTGTGCCTTCCCTATATCATCCTCCGAGCGATGGAGCACCATGCTTCCCACCCAGAGGACGGAGGATTCCTATACGCGAGATCCTCACCAGATCTTCAAGTTCTTCGGGTGAATCTGAGCGAGAGGAGGGAAGACTCGCTGATAGGTTCGATCGAGCAACCTCTTGAAGATGGGTCTCCATACCCCCATGGATTCACCTCCTAGATCGAGGGAACTCGGAGAGGTAGGGGTAGGAGGGCTGCCCCTATAGAGGATGTCCTCATGGAGGAGGAGTCCAGTGAGGAGGATGAGGACTACGTTCCTCAGGACGAGGCGGAGGATCTGATGGGTGGCAGCATTCCTGAGGAGGCGCCTCAGGAGTCGAGAGGTCCTGGTCCTAGTTCTTCCAGAGCTACAGCCCCACCATATGGAGCCCCACCACCTGGGAGTGGTGACTATGACTATGAGGGCAGGACAGCCTCCATGCGGGCCTTGCAGGATGGCCAGGTTCAGATACTGAGGCGGCTGGACGAGATTGCCTCCAGGCAGACCACCTTGGAGGATTCCTTCCGTAGGCTGGGTCAGGACTTGGACACCAGGGCCACCGCTATCTCAGCAGACTATGGCCGGCTTCGGAGGGAGGTACGGCTGGTGAACGCGAGATTCGATTATTATGATCACCGCTTCGACGTCAACTCCAGGCCTCCGGCGAACGTGGTGATCATCGACGACGATGACGACGACCAGTGAGGGATTGGCTCGCCCACACTAGCTGTTTATCCATTTTCTTTTTTTTTTGTAGACATTGTATATTTATTTCTTCTCATTCCTTGTAATTGCAATGTAACTTGATTTCATTTATGGAATAAAATATCTTTGGATAGTGGATTTTTCGTGGTGTTTTCACATGTGGAGTGCTTGTGGGATTTTGTTGTGATGTGTTGTGCCATCTGTGATCCTTATGTTATTCATTATCTATTGTTTATCAGGTATTTGTGTAAAATTTTTGGAAATCCCATTTTACGCCGTTATGCTGCCGAAATTTCGTCGAAATAGCACTTTATATGTTATAGTACCAACCTAATTACCTTTTATCTACACTCACGCATGCCATGAATACAACTTATAATATAACCCCACTTTTATACTTTCTTTCTTTGACTTTTAATCTTTAAACTTTTATCTTTACCCAACCCCATTTTTCCTATTATAGAATCTATGGATTCTAATGGTATGTCAGGAGTGGAGCGAGCATCACGCTCGATACCACCGCTTGTCACACCCGCTCACATCGAACGAGCGGTGACCGAGTTAACACCGTTAATCCAAACCTGCCAGATCATCGACATCAGATTCCACCACAAGATACACACACTAACATCAATTCATCGATCATGGAAGACTAAGTTTTACTCAGAATAATTCATATACTTGATACCCAAATGATGATACCATAATTATATACATTTGGGCCAAGGCATGATATATACACAAAAGAATAAGGTTCAAATATCAAGTATATCAGAAATCATCAAGATCATCGAGTACACACTGCTCAGATCAAGTGGAGCTCACGGCATCAAGGGTTGTGCCCATCGCATCACATGGAAGAGCTCACTCGGCATCGAATGCTGTCCCAAGACAGCCCCTCACATGCGCAAACCACGCCGTGCTCAAACTCCTCAGGGGTCCACCATCCTCTTCAGAAACTCGATGGGACCCACCCCATGCTCCTCGATGAATGACCTGCAAAATCATCTAAAAAGGGTGTACACGGGATGAGCTCACTAGCTCAAAGTAGAGAGGTGGACCACACACAACATCCACACACACAACACATCATATGCACTACATGCCATGCAATTCATTTTAAATCACATACACCTAATCAACATTACTAAGTCCTTGGTTTTAGTGCTACTACAACCACAAGTCGGTATACTCTGACGAGCCGAACTCCTCCGCGAACGCCCATAGGGCTGTTGGAGAAGGCCCACCGTGAGTACTCGGAAAAATAAAGACAATGCCGCCCACGCTCTCAACGAATGTAAATAAATTAAATGACAGGTCTGACTCAAGAATTTAAAAGCAGACGATTGGCCCTCTTGAATATACCACGGGTTGCCGATCGTCCTACATGACTCAGCGGCGTAATGCCTAACCGCCACAAGGTCCGACAACGCGACCACCGCTTCCCCAAATGGCAACCCAACACCTTAACCCCCGTTGGGAAGGGTCGAGACGGATGGTGAGAATCCTAATACCGCATGCTCCTATATGTAGTACGATCGATAGTGCCTCCGTGTCCCATACCACGGGCCACCAATGCATTCGCTTCCAAGCCACCACGGCATCTAGTCTACCAATGCATTATGCATCATGATGTCCACATTCAACATATAACATCTCATTCAATTTGCATTTGAAAAGTAAACATGGCATAAATGCACATCAATGGGTGAAATGACTAATCTATATAGCATATTCATGATGACATGACTAAATTAGATATAGTTATATGAATGCCAAACAAATGCCTCGAACAAGGCCAAACGTCTCTCTCCACTTACTTGAGGCATAAGGATTCCTTGAGACGGGTGAGATCCGAGCGAATCGGGTAGGATTTGGTGAACCTAACATAATTGAGTGGGGTTAGTACTTCACCATTTTAGAATCAAAATTAATGAAATCCGACGTCAAAATCGTGTTTAGAACGTCGAAAGAAGGTCCCACGTCCGATTTGGGCTCGACGGACATAAGGGTCATCTTGGGCCACTCGTGGGTCGACAGTGGGTGTCTCACCCACCGTCCTACCGCCGGTTTGGACCGGCGGTATGGACCCCGGTCTGGCCAGAACCCCTGGTCCTCTCGGTGGGTACTCAGGTGGTAGGGACCCCGGTTGTACCCGCGTTTTGGCGGAAAACCCCGCTTTTCTCAACTTCCTCCATTCCTTGGGGACCCAAATAGGGCTTTTCTCAACCCATTCTTCACACCTTTAAAGTCCTATAGGATAGTTATAGCTTAGATCTAAGTTAGATTCAAGTGAGAGGAACCATCTTACCTTCTTTGCTCAAGAATGACTTCAAACCCTTCAAAAACACTTCCAACTCACAATGCTCCTTCTACCGTGTCAATATCTCTTCAAATCCTTCAAGATCAACACATAAATCATCTATTAAACCTTAGATTCATCATTTCAAAGGGTGTTTACAAGATCTTAAGAAACCATACTTGAATCAAGGGTTTAAAGCGTGGGTATGGTTAATGTTCATAAAACCCAACTTTTCTTACCTCCAACTGTAGATCTCGAGTTGAAGATTACTCTCCGACCGAATGGCAAGATCGAGCTTCGGCGCCGCTGAAATCTTTCCTTTCTTCCTCTTCCTTCTTCTTCCCTTTCTTTCCTCTCTCCTCTTTACTTTTCTCACCAAACGTACGAGGGTAATAAATGGAAAGAAAAGAAATCATTAAGCTTTATATACTATTCCTAATTAAGTGAATAGTGATGGATGGGTCACTCAGGTGGGTGGGTGTACCCACCTGTTATACCCACCCGAGAGTCAAGACATGGGATTTTGACCGGGTTCGGACCTCGGCTCGGACCCCACCCCAAACATACGATGTAGCATACGTATATACCTTAAAATACGGATATAATACCTGTTTATCCGTACATAGCCTTATGGTAGGTGCACGTACACGGTTTGGGCACTCCCGTCTTTTCGGCACTGCTCGACTTGTCGGGCCAGCCGGTGTTTAAGGTCACCCGTGCCATCATAGCCCATAAGGAACCCGCTCTAATATCCTCTGGCTCGGTTCCTGCATAGTTAAACCGGTTCAACCACAAAATCAGACCGGGTTTAAGAAGCGGGATATTACAACCTTTGTGATTGGCGGCTCCATCAAAGAACATTTGCCAAATGCCAACCTCATTTTCAACCTCAACAAAAACTACATCTTCATCTGGAAATATGTCATTCAAAGGCCTTGTATCAACAACTGGATGTGCGGATAGGTGTTTAGCGATGACACTACCCTTGATGGACTTCTGGGTGACATACACAAGGTCGAACTCCTCTAAGACCAATAACCAACGTGCTAATCTGCCCATCAACGCGGGTTTCTCAAAAAGATACTTGATGGGATCCATTCTGGATACCAAAAAGACTGAATAGTCAACATGTAATGTCTCAACCTTCTTGTTTCCCAAACCAAAGCTGCACAAGTCTTCTCTAGAGTTGTGTACCTTGTCTCATAGTCTGTGAACTTCTTACTAAGGTAATAAATTGCTTGCTCTGTATGCCCATCTGGACCATGCTGAGCCACCATCGATCCCATGGAGGTTTCTAATACAGAAAGATACAACAACAATGGCCTTCCTGGAGTAAGGGGAATGAGGATTGGTGGGTTTACCAGGTAGCTCTTGATGCGATGAAAATCCAATTGGCATTGAGGATTCCACCTCTTAGGTTGATCCTTTTTCAGTAATTTGAAGATCGGTTCACATATGGCTGTCAGTTGAGAAATGAACCAACTAATGTATTGGATCCTTCCTAAAAACCCTCAAATTTCCTTCTCCATTTGAGGAGGTGACATTTCTGTTATCGCTTTGATTTTGGATGGGTCAATCTCAATGCCTCTCTCACTTACCATGAACCCCAAAAGCATACCACCTGTCACCCCAAATACACATTTTTGTGGGTTCAGTCTCAGTTTGAACTCCTTGATCCTCTCAAAGAAAACCCTCAAAGCCTTAAAGTGCCCTTCTCGATTAATCGACTTGACAATCATGCCATCTACATACACCTCCACTTCTTTGTGTATCAAATCATGCAAGATAGTGGTGGCGGCCCTTTGGTAGGTAGCATCGGCATTCTTCAAACCAAAAGGCATCACCCTGTATCTATAAGTGCCTTAATCCGTAGTGAAAGAAGTCTTGTATTTATCTTTGGGATTCATTTGGATCTGATTGTAACCAGAAAACCCATCCATGAATGATAGAAGCGCATGCCCCGCAGTATTATCCACTAAAAGATCGATGTAGAGTAAGGGAAAATTATCTTTGGGGCTCGCCCTATTAATGTCCCTATAATCCACACATACCCTGCTCTGACCATCCTTCTTTGGTACAACTACGACATTTGCCAACCATTCAGTATACCTCGTCACCTCAATGAACCCTACACTGAGTTGCTTGGCAATCTCCTCTTTTATCATGAAAGCCCAATCCGTACGCATGCGACGAATCTTTTGTTGGAACGGCTTTGCATCAGAGAAAAGAGGGAGATCATGTTGAACTATGCTGGCATCAATACCGGGCATATCGATGTATGACCAAGCAAACACCTCCTCAAATTCTTTTAAGAGCTCGATTAATTGGGTTGTCTCTTGCTCATCAAGGGACATGCCAAGTCTAACCTCCCGGGGATCCTGTTCTAACCCCAAATTTATCAGCTTGAAATTCTCACAGACAGGTTTGGCCTTTTTTTCCTTTAAAGCTTTTAATGATTTGAGAAATTCAGGTGATGGGTCATCACAACATTCATCATCAGGAGATGGAGGGGATAGGGAAGAGGAAGAAGCAATATACTCGGAAGAATTCATTTCATTAATATCTGGGACAATTACATCAGACTTAGCTCTGACCGGAACCGACACTGCATAAGTGGAAATACCTTCTCCGACATGGAGAGAAACAGAAGGAGAAACAACTAGTGGACTGCCTACAAACTTAAAGAACTTAGGCCCAGACATGACCGACTCTTCAGGTACAAATTTCAGCTCCTCAGGTTAAACAAACTCCTCCAAACAGCTCCAGTTAGGAATGACACCCTCAGCACGATGAATCAACAAGTGGGGTGAAGGTGTCTCAGATTCATTGGTCCCACCAATCATAATCTCCTCATCGAAGAGACCGCTAACATCTAGGTCTTCCTCTATGTGTCCCTGTTGGACCTGTTCAAACTGCTTCAGTGAGTAATGTTCTAACTCTGCCCAATCAATCGCGCAATCAAAGAAGATCTCAAAGCCTGGTAGCCTCTCCCCTGAAAACACATCTAACCATGGTTCTGGGAATCCGCAATAGAAGAAATCCTACCCTTCTTTGACGAAATAACCATTCAGACTTTTGAAATAAGGAGTCACATTAATGGTCTTAGATCCATCTTCCATGTTGTTCCACTTCGAAACCTTGACTAGCCTACCCTTGACGGTCTTGTTCTGCTGATAACCTGCCTCTGTTGCCTTTCTTTCAGAACTTACCCCATTGTTAAGCATATGGATCAAATTCTTCCCCTCATTCTTGTATTTCAAACCTTCATATCTCTTGAAATTTCTATCATATTTTTGCTTCTTAGCTGCTATCTTTTGTTGGTCCTCCTCTGTCATAACATAACCAAGGCCAAAGCGTTGTGTGTTCACATTCAGAGATAAGATATTTGGGTCACCCTGTTGTAGCCCCCCTAGGCCCATGCCTGGAAAATACTTCATTTTAAGAAGCATGTTGGTTACTCCGGGGTTGGTGATGTTAAACTCTGTCAAAGCAAATCTCTCTCTCGGTGAACTAGGCCCCAAAGTTGCATTGATACTGCCCAACTCAAAACCTCCCAAACGAACTTCAGATGTCTCACCATTGTTATTTTCCCCCACATCAATGGATGCCATCATGCTGACCAAGTCAGGATCTGCCAAGATAGTGATCACCTGCCCTTTGAACACAAATTTTATCTTTTGGTGAAGGGAAGAGGAAACTGCCCCAGCCTTATGCAACCATGGACGGCCTAAAATCATATTGAAAGATGCAAGAATATTGATAACTTGGATATCTACCTCAAATTTTGCCAGTCTAACTACTATCACCACAGTGAAAATTCCCAACACGCTCCTCCTGGTGTTGTTATAAGCTCGAACACATTGACTAGATGGCTTCATCTCGGCTTCATCAAATCCCAAATGTTTAAAGGTCCTGAGAGGGAAAACATTCAACGTTGACCCATTGTCTATTAATACTTGGGGAATTCGACATCCTCTGCAATCAATGGTTATGTGTAAAGCCCTTGTGTGGTTCGAACCTTCAAGAGGGAGATCGGCATTTGCAAACATCAATGAGCTCACTGCATACGCAGCTCCTACTAGGCTAGCTAGTTGTGCCGGATCGGTCCCAATTGGAACTTAGATGCTTGCCAGAGATTTCAACACTGCTTCCCTGTGGGTAGGAGAGGCCATGAGCAAGCCCCAAATAGATATATTTGCTTAGGTCTTCTGCAACTGTCTCAATACTTGATTCTCCGGTTCAATCAACTTATTGTTCAGTCCCTGATCTTTTTGGCCTTGTTGGTGGTTCTGTGAGTCTTGCTGCCTTGTAGTTCTTCCCACTTCGAGTTTCTGCTATTATCTCACCCGGAATATAGAGCTCTACCTCGTCGTCAGACTCTGAAAACCTTTGCTTTGCCTGCAACCCTTCCCCAGGGATAATGATATCATAATCCTCATTGGCTTCAAGTTTGACTGCATTTAGCTCCAAACCAAGATTTGGTGTGTAAGTCTCAAAATCAGATTTATCATATAGGCCATTAATCTCATCTTCCTTCAACTATGACTCTACAAGCTCTTTTAAACTAGAAGTGACAACATCATCCAGAAGGGGGAAAGTAAATCCGCTAAGATCTCCAACGTTGGTCGCCTCGCGGCTACTCTTCTTGATAGAAAATGATAAGGAAGTCGGGTCAAAATTTCCTAAATCTTCCTGCAAGGCGATAACTGTTCGATGCTGAGGAAGGGGATTTGTGGCAACATTGGGTCATTTGACCCGGATTTCAGACTTCTTTGCATCAAGCAGATCTTGGATTGCCTCCTATAACTTGTAACATCTATCTGTTGCGTGACCTTGCTGAGAATGGTAGTCACAAAACAGGTTTGGATTGAACTAATCAGGTTTCCGCTCAGGTAAGGGTCTAGGCTCTGGCTTGACTATAAGACCGGCCTGAAGCAAACGATTCAAAACTGAACTCAAAGAAGTCCCCAAGTCAGTGAACTGCTTTCGAGGATGACGAGGAGCAAGGGTTGTAACTTGCTCAATCACAAATGGCGTTGCTAGAGTAGGCAAGGCCGGCGTTGTGGGAAGAATCGCCATCGTGGCATTAGACCCTGAATTCCTCTGTTGGGTAGGAGATTTTCTGTTGCTACTAGCCTCCTTAGCAAGTTTGCTGTACTTGGGGAGCTCTTCTTGGGCGAGCGCATCTTCGACCTGCTGAGCTGCCATTCTGAGTCTATCAAATGTCAATATTTCCTGGCCAAACAACACATCCTTATAGGGACCAACACCGACCTCATGATCATGGCAATCTGATCTCGCTCACTTGGTCGATCCCTCATCATGGATGCTTTGTCACAGAAACGCCTCAAATACTCGTCGGTATTTGCCTTGTCGTTTTCAATTCTCTTCTTGTTAATTCCACTTCAGTATTGTAGCCATACTGTTTGGTGAAAGCTCTCATAATGTCTTCCCAAGTGCGAGAGGATGCCTTGTCTAAAGACATAAGTCAATAGTGAGCCGCACCAGTTAGAGAGAATAGAAAAGCTTGACCCAACATTTCATCTGTGAACTTCTTTATCCTCAACTGTCCAATGAAAGACTTCAAGTGGGTACGGGCATCCCCAGTTCCATCAAACTTGTCACATGTCCACTTGAACCTTTCTGGCAAGATTGCTTGGGGAAAAAAGCATAGCCCCTCAGTATCAAAAATTTGGTCTTCTGCCCCTTTCATATTCCTTATAATGTGCTCCAAACGGTTGACCTGATCCTTCAATTCCTTTTTCTCTTGATCCTCAACTGCCCTGGCGACAGGAGCATTGACATAGAAGTCATACTCATCCTCGGCCGGGTAGGGAGGTTGGGGAACAAACCTAGGAGTTTGAGGGCGACTCCATTGATCCGAAACCTCTTCCCTTGGTGCGACCGTATGTGTGCGTACCACCTCCATGAGGTTGGCCATCATTTCCTCTAGCCTGGCCATTCGAGGATCCATGTTATCCAAAGGTGGTTGTGGAGGAATGCCTGCCATCGAGAACCACTGAATGATGGTCCCGAGGGATTGCTAGGACAATCCCAACTAAGTGGGATGAATGAGAAAGGCTGATTGGGGTAAGATGTTGGCGGCACTGACTGGTACCGAAAAAGGACAAATATAGACAATGAGATGGCAATACACAACACTCTCCTACTTGAACACAAGACTAGCCAAACATACGAAAACAAGGACGACCAGACCAAACAAGAGTTAGCTCAAATGAGAGTGGCATCAATTTAGCGGCATACTTAAAGAAGTGTGCCTAAGTTGAAGAGACTCTCAAGTGATGGATCCAGCAAAGGTGGTTCCCGTAAGAACACTTATGTAGGTGACTCTACACTGAATCAATCACCAAAAACCGTGGTGGATGAATTTGGGTCCACCGTTAACATCGAGATAGCATGTGTTAAACCTTTACCAGGTTAAGACCTATACGACATCGGACTGGTGGTGTTAGCATATAGCCACGGTACCAATCATACGGTGCAGTTGTAAGAATCAACAACTGGTGTAGTTATAAACACTAGCACCTTTAATATTAATGATAAATCCAATCCTTCCGTTGGTGGATGGTAGATTGAGATGGGTAAAAAATGACTATAAGGGGTTCCAACATGAACCACAAACAATATTACATTAGTTGTGTTGATCCTAGTCATTGGTTCTATGTCCAAGTATATGATGAATGTTGGCTAGGTTTAGGACCGGCAAGGCTACCTTGACAAGACTGATATACCTATCACCCGTAAACACGGAATGAATCAGAGGCACGTGGTCCCTTTGATATACCAATAGGGGAATAGCTCGAGCAAATCGATTTGAGAGTGTTAACCAATAGCGTCTCTTTGGGCACACCTAAATGTGTGTGATCTCCCTCAAGCACGCAAGGTAACACCCTCGCCGATAAGTTTCGTATTCCAGACCTAAATGGCACGGTATCAAGGGGTGTGATGTAACTGGGGGTGGCCCAAACATATGTGAGGGACCCTGGCAGCTACACCACGGGGGTGAATAAGGGTAAGGCATGCTGTGCTCAATGCAAGAAGTGTATGCAAGTGATGAAAAGTGAAAAATAACATGTCAATATACAAACCATAAGGTACAAACAAAGCTATACAAAATATGGTTAATCAAGAGTCTGACATCCTCAGTGGAGTCACCACTGTAGGTATCATGGACCTTCGCCGAGATCGCGATATGGCGCATAGCGCACGTACACACATGCTAGGGTTCGACCCTAATGAGATGAGATAGTATCCCCTGGTCATCAAATGCCAAGGGAGGATACACGTTATGGTTAAAAGGGAGTCACCACCTAGAAAGGGTCTAGGACCCATAAATGTCTCCCCCGATCAAGGGAGAGAGACTAATGACTCTGATGGATAAGGCTGGTTTGCACCACGATTCTGGACAAGTGTCAAGTGACAGACTGGGAAGGTGTTAGGCACCCAGTCAGCCCGGCCTTAAGGCCGGTCTCCTTTTGTTTGACCAAAATTTGTTTGTACCCTACTAACTAGTCCTAAATCTAGGTCACTGAAAACCATAAACTAAGTATCTAAGTATGACATATGAAAACCCTAAGCCAAGTGTCTAAATTATACTAGCTAGGTTATGAAGCATATAATGAAATGATTACGCTAATTAAAAATTAAAAAGCCTAAATGTTTTAATTAATGTATTATGAGTCTTAGATTAAGCT
Organism: Macadamia tetraphylla; assembly: GCA_022985045.1. NCBI lineage: Eukaryota > Viridiplantae > Streptophyta > Magnoliopsida > Proteales > Proteaceae > Macadamia > Macadamia tetraphylla. Next base: position 32,060,821 of record CM040970.1, read on the forward strand.
AATTAAATAAGCCTAGACCTAGGATTAGTTGAGCAATTGGTGAAACCCTAAATTGAACTAACTCGATTAATTGAGCCTAACCTAGATGGTAGATTAATGAATTTATGAAATCCTAAATTGAATTAATTAAAATGATTAATCATAATCCCTAGTAATTTGTAAAATGAATTATTGCAATCCTAATTAATCTATTAATCTAATAGGTAAAAAGATTTTTTAAAGGAAGACAAAAGCTTGAATTGAATGGTGAAAGCTACCCATATCTAACTATTCCAGATGGAAGTTTTGGAAAACCTAATCAATCTAATAATTTAAACAATTAAAACCGAATTTTAAGAGTCAATTAAATGCATTATGAACCTTAATTAATCTAATGAGTTAAGACTTTATTTAATTAATTAAAATAATTATTTAATTAACTACCTCAATTTAAGTAAATGGAATCTAACTATTATGTTAAATATACAATGGTTTTAAATGTCCCACGTGGTGATATGAGTGAGAAGTGGACAAGATATGAATACTAGCTAACCTACATGCATGAGAAAAATGAATTGATTTAAACAAAAGAAAGAATCATCAAGTATCAAAAACATGTTAATAAACACGAAGCATGGCAAACATGACATTGACTAACCTATCTAAATCTAATGATTATCAATATGGCAAGATATCCGAATCTAAATTAAATACACAATTAATTCTAAAGGGACACACTATTTGAGATAAAAAGAAATGGACCGAAACGGGTTCATTTTTATAAATCCGAAAACCCAAGAAACACACCTAATGCTACGAGCCGGTTTGAGGGGGGGCCAGCCACGCCCTTGCTAACATACGCCCTAGACTACGTCCCATACGTTATTAAGAGGGAAATAAATTGAAAATCAAACCAAAAATGGATAAAAGAAAAATAAAGAACAAAAGGAGGGGAAGATTCCACATAGAAAACATAAATGAAATAACAGGTTGTGGGTATTACAAATATGGAGTATTTAATCAGCAAATTAAAGAAATAACAAAAAAAACAAGAAAATAAAATAGGAAGAAGAAGAGAAGACGATGGGATGGAGATGGATTTTGGCAAAGGGAAGGAGATTGGAGCATAGAAGAGGTGAGTTACAAGTTTGATTAGGACAGAAGAGGAGGAGAAGATGAGAAGAAGAAGAAGAAGGAGGTGAATAGGTGGTTGCAGGTTCGTGGATACGACAGTAAGGAACCGAAAAGAAAAAGAAGAAGGAGAGAAGGAGAAGATTTGTTCAGTTGCAGGTTCGATTAGAAGGAACAGAAGAGCAGGAGAAGATGAGAAGAAGGAGGAGGTGAATAGGTGGTTGCAGGTTCGTGGATACGGCAGCAAGGAACAGAAAAGAAAAAGAAGAAGGAGAGAAGGAGAAGAGGTGTTCGGTTGCAAGTTCGGTTATGAGGAACAGAAGCGGAGGAGAAGATGAGAAGAAGAAGAAGAAGAAAGGAGGAGAAAGGTGAGTTGCAGGTTCGGTTAAGGAAAAAGAAAGGAAGGAGAAGGGAATGCAGAGGGTTAGGCCATGGTAAAAGAGAAAAGTAGAGAGGAAGAAGAAGAAGAAAAAAAAGAAGAAGAAACAGAAGGGAGTGGAGAGAGTTTGGCCATGGTAAAAGAGAAAAGAAGAGAAGAAGAAGAAGAAGAAGAAGAGGTGCAGGTTCGGTTAAGGAGAAAGAAAGGAAGGAGAAGGGAGTGGAGAGGGGCGGCTAGAGAAGAAAGATGGAAGAGAGGAAGAAGAAAAAGTGGGATTAGGTTACATGTAGGATTCTGATCTAAGGGTCCAAAAAAAAAGGCAATTAAAAGAAAACTAAATCAAATAGAACCTAGTAATGTAAATATATTAAGCCACAAATAAAATTGATTCATTAAACCAAGATATAATAGTAATAGAAAACAATCCAAATTCAAAAAAAGAAAAAAACGGATTAGCATAAATCAATGGTTGGACCCAACGACCCAAATCAAACTATGTTGAACCCAATTAAAACAAAATAAACCCAATTGAACCGGAATAAACCAATTCACATTTAATAAAACACATTACACCTAATTGAAACTAATTGAACCTAATTAATAAATCAAAACCTAATCTATTAATTAAACTAATTCTAAATCGCTATTGAGAGAAAAAAAAATATTTTAAACCCGGCTTTAATTAAGAAACAAGGGGAGATAACCCTTGTGCTTCAAGCCCCAAATTGAACCGAACCAGACTAGATCTCCTGGCTCAAGGAAGGATTAATGTGTTAAAATTTTAGACTTGGAGAATATTTGATTTTAGAGGGAAGAAGTTAGCCAAAACCTTAATGGGGTCATCCTCTCTCTCAAATTCTCAATTTTTTCTCCTCCCTTTTGGAAGAGAGGAAGGGCTATATTTATAGCCTTGGGATTTGAGACAATTCTCTCTTATTTCTGATGTGGGACTAAAAAACTAGAGAGAATTGTCCAAAAAGGATTGCTTTTGGACAAAGGGGTTTGGGCACCATGTGGTACTCATTGGTTGCTCGGAATGGAATCTGATACCAAACTTTGGAGTCAACTTCCGGGGGGTCATATCTTTCAAACCGTTAGTTAGAATTTGACGTGTAATATGTCATTAGAAAGCTCAGTCCGAGCACTATCCAATGATGTTAGACACGATTGTGATCTCGACCGAGAACCTTTACAAAAATATGCATAAAGTAGGGACCCGGATCATATAATGAAAGAGAGAATCGGGCATCGATTCGCATAGTTCTCGCATCAAAGTGTAATATCCGACTTGAGGGGACAAATAACAATAATCCACAACATCAAATTCTAATTTTTGAAAACATTTTCTCTTGAAAGTTTATAGGAAAAAAAATGGTCATTTTCTACTCTAAGCTTGAAAATTCTCCAAGTCTAAAATGTCCAGCATGTAATTCTTCTTGTGTCATCATCGCCGGGGGGTGACAAAATTAGGTGTCTACACTCTCTGTCTTCGTTTTCCTTTCCGATTTCTTTCATGTGTTCTCAATTTTA
>CM040970.1:32063939-32094565 GCA_022985045.1 Macadamia tetraphylla
ATATGTGGGATTTAATAGAAGTACCTCCACCCATATGAAGGTTATACAGTTGTTGCTTTAATTTCAACCTATTGGTGAGGGATTTAGTGAGTTAGAGATTCTCTAACTTAACCCACAACTTTGCAGTCATTTTCTTTGAGAGAACTTCCTGTAGAACATCATTCGAAAGACACAACTGAATAGCTGAAAGGACTTTATCATTCAAATCGTTCTAATCATCATTGGATATAATTGCAGGTTTCTTCACCTTCCCAAATAGAGTTTTCTTTAAAACCTACTGTGTAAGAACAACCATCATTCGAACCTGTCATAGACTAAAACTGATGTTACCATCACACATATCAATATCGTATTTCATTGAAGAAGACATGGATTGAAGTAACCCAAAACTCTGATACCAGTTTGTTATATCAAACGCTAAGAATTACAAAAATAAATACACAAAAGATCCACATGACATAGAGATTTAATGAGGTTCACACACCAGTGTGGTATGCTACGTCCTCGGACGAAGAAGAAGATGTTTCACAATGCATAAGAGAAATTACACCCAAGCAGCGGTGAGAAAACTCGTCCTAAAACCCTAGCTCGATAAACCCCCAAAATACAATGACTTTCTCAACAAGACAACAGTACATTATATATACTCCAAGTCGTAGGTCGACCCATCGGGTCGCAAACGATCGATCGAACTATACCACGGGGGCGTAGCAACCCCATACAAGATCAATGATGAGCTCTTCTGCTTCCATCACAGATCTCAGAAAACTTTCTATTCGGTTCGCCACCAAAATATGTTAGCGTAGATCAATGTTCAAAACGGGTCAAGAATTCGAGACAAACTTAACAATAAAACATTTGTAAAAGTTCAGCTTACAAGCTTTGACATCCTTTGTAAAATTTCTTTTATAAAGATACATCATACATTTTTCTCCCATATATGTCATAAATTAGCGGCATTTATCTATAGTTATAGATACTCTACCAATCAATGTACTGTCACACCCCGTTCACACTGAACCGGGCCAGTGACCGAGTTAACACCGGTTAACCCAAACCTACCAGATCATCGACATCAGATTCCACCACAAAGATACACACAACTAATATAAGTTCATCGATCAAAAGACTAAGTTTTACTGTGAATAAATCCCATATACTTGATAACCGGAATTGTGATACAATAATTAGATACATGTGGGCCAAGGCATGATAATTACACAATAAAAGTACAATCATATATCAAATATATAGGAAATCATCAAACAATCAGAGTACGCAGGCCGCAACAAAGGCTAGAGCTCACTGCATCAAGGGTTGAGCCTAGCTCTGCATCACATGGTAGAGCTCACCGCCTCAGTGGAGCTCGCACGGCCTCGTAATCGGGTCCCAAGAAATTCCTCACACGAGCAACAATGCCGGTTTAAATCCTCGGGGTCCACCACCTCTTCGAAAACTCGATCTGGGACCCACCCCATACTCCCCGATGTATGACCTATAAAATCATCTAAAAGGTGTACACGGGATGAGCTCACTAGCTCAAGAAGTAGAAAGATGGATCACACAAAGCTCCACACATCACAACACATCATATGCACTACATGCCATGATATACATTTTAAATCACATCCACCTAAGAAACATTAATAAGTCCTTGGTTTTAGTGCTACTACAACCACAAAGGCACGATACTCCGGCACGAGCCACAACTCCCTCCTCGCGACACGCCTATAGGGTCCGGAGAAGGCCCACCGTGAGTACTGGAAAAGTAAAGACAATGCCGCCCACCGCCTCAATGTAAATGTAAATGATCAAAATAAAGGTAATCGACTCAAAGAATTTAAAAGTAGTACAATTGGCCCTCTTGAATGTACCATCGTTACCGACCGTCCCCACATGACCCCGAGCGTTATGTCTAACCGCCACAAGGACCGACACCGCGACCACGCTTCCCCAAATGATAACCCAACACCTTAACCCCCGTTGGGAAGGGTCAGAGTACGATGGTGAAAATCCTAATACGGCCCTCCTATATGACAATAGTACGATTGCATAGTGCCTCCGTGTCCCATTCCATGGGCCACCAATGCACTCGTCTCCAAGCCGACTATGACATCTAGTCTATCAATGCAATATGTAGAATGATGTCCACATTCAACATATAAACATCTCATTCAATTGGCATTTGGAAAGTAAATATAGCACATATGCACATCAATGTGTGGGATGACTAGACTACATAGCATATTCATGATGGCATGACTAGACTAGATATATTTAAATAAATGCCAAAAAATGCCTTGAAACAAGGACAAACGTCCTCTCCCACTTACCAGAAGGCATAAGGATTCCTGCTCGTACGGGTGAGATCCGTGGAATCGGGTAGGATTTGGTGAACCTAACATAATTGAGCGGGGTTAGTACTTCACCATTTTAGAATCAAAATTAACACGATCCGATGATAAAATCATGTTTAGAACGTTAAAAGAAGGTCACACGTCCGATTTGGGTCCAATCGGATGTATGAATCACCTTCGAGGCCACACGGGTGGGTCAGACAGGTGGGCTGTCTAGCCCACCGATCCTACCCACCGGTTTGGACCGACGGGTAGGGGCCCGCCGGTTCCACCCGTCGGTTGGGCCAGGGGCCCCTGCTAAGACCGGCGGGTAGAATGGCCCACCGGTTGAGCCAGAAGGCCCTTGCCCTCTCAGGTGGGTGTCGCAAAGTAGTAGGGGCCCAACCGTGCCACCCAACGTCTTGGCTAAAAGACACTGTTTCTTCCCAACTTCCTCCATTCTTTGGGGATTCAAATGGGGCTTTTCCCAACCTATTCCTCACACCTTCAAGGTCTTATAGGATAGTTCTAACCTAGATCTAGGTTAGATTCAAGGGATGGGAAACCATCTTACCTTCTTTGCTCAAGAACAACCTTAAACCCTCCAAATCACTTCAAACCCACAATGCTTCTTCCACCTTGTCAATACCTCTTCAAATCCTTCAAGATCAACACATAAATCATCTATTAAACCTTAGATTCATCATTTTAAAGGGGATTTACAAGATCTCAAGAAACCCTACTCAAATCAAAGGTTTAAGCTTGGGTATGGTGAATGTTCAAGAAACTTGACTTTGCTTACCTCCAAATGTAGATCTAGAGTTGAAGATCACTCTTCCGGCGCCGGAATGGGAAGATCAAGCTTCGGCACCACTGAAATCTCTCTTTTCTTCCTCTTCCTTCTTCCTTTTCTTCCTTCTTCTCTCTCTCCTCTTTACTTTTCTCCCCAACGTACGGGTGTCATAAATGAAAAGAAAATAAAGTCATAAATGCTATATATATATTTCCTAAATAAGTGAATAGTGCACATGGATGGGTCACTCAGGTGGGTGGGTGCACCCACCTATCCGCCCACCTGAGGGCCAAAACTTGGGATTTTGACAGAGTTTGGGCCTCGGTGCGAACCCCACCCCTGGCATATGATGTAGCATACGTATATACCTTAAAATATGGCTATAATACCTGCTTTATCCGTACATGGCCTTATGGTAGGTGCATGTACACGGCTTGGGCACTCCTGCCTCTTTCCGGTAATCGGCTCGACTTGTCGGCCAGCCGGTGTTTAAGGTCACCCTGCCATCATAGCCCATAAGGAACCCATCTAACTCCCTCCGGTTCGTTCCCGCATGGTTAAACCGGTTTAACCAAGAATCGACCGGTTTAAGAAGCAAGGTATTACATTACCCCCTTTGAAAAAATTTCGCCCTCGAAATTATGCACTGGTTGATCAAAAGATGAGAGTATTTGCTCATTTCATCCTCTACCTCCCAAGATGCTTCTTCAAGTGAATGATCAGCCCATCGCACCTTTACATAGGAGATGGAGCGTTGTAGGGTCTTCACCTTCCGGTCCAAAATTTCAGCCGGCTGTCTCAGATAGGTCATATCGCTTTTAGGTACTCGTTCCATAGGTAGTACATGAGATGGATCATGCACGTATCTCTTCAACATGGATACATGGAATACGCTGGAACATCCCCAAGTGAAGGTGGTAGAGTAAGCATGTAGGCTACTGAGCCAACCCGGATAAGATCTCAAATGGTCCAATGTATCTTGGGCTCAACTTCCCTTTCGTGAAACCTTGCAACCCTTTAGGGGGAGAGATCTTTAGAAATACCTTTTCTCCCACCAAATTCAATGTCTTTTTCTCGGATGTCCGGATAGCTCTTTGATGGGACCTGACTCGCTTAATCCGCTTCTAATAACATTGACTTTGTCACAAGTCATCTCAGATCATCTCAGTCCTAACATTTGACGCTCACCTACCTCATCCCAATACAAAGGAGTTCTCGCACTTTCGCCATATAACGCCTCATAAAGGAGCCATCCCAATTGTAGCTTGGTAACTATTGTTATATACAAACTCCATAAGAGGTATATATTCTTCCCAATCGCCACTCATCTCCATTGTGCATGCCCCAGCATGTCTTCTAATATCGATGGTTCGCCCGACCGACCATCCGTCTGTGGGTGAAAAGAAGACTAAATTCAGCCGGATCCCAAGGCATGTTGTAAGCTTTTCCAAAATCGAAGTTAACCTTGGGTCCCTATCTCAAACAATGCTCATTGGCACTCCATGTAAACGCACTATGTTGTCCATGTAAAGTTGTGCTAGTTTGGTCATGGAGAACTTGGTCTTGATAGGAATAAATGAGCGCCTTGGTAAGTCGATCCACATCACCCATATCACGCCCATTCCCTTAGGTGTACTTGGTAGTCCGTGACGAAGTCCGTTGTAATCCTTTCCCACTTCCATTCCGGTATTGGGAGGGTTAGGGACCATAAGGTCGATGCCTCTCACTTTTACTTTTAGGTAAGACAAGTCACCACATACAAAGCTATGGTGACTTTCATGTTTGGCCACCAAGAACTTTGTTTGAGGTCTTTATACATTTTGGTACTTCCCGGTGAAGTGAGTACTTGAGCTATGTGCTTCTCGCACTATCTTGTCTTGTATATCCAAATCATCGGGTACACACAACTGTCTCGAACATCAATGCCCCATCACCGCTAAAGCAAAACTGGTCGCTCATGGTTTGATCTTGAACTCAACTCGATCCAAGTAATTCAGATCCAAAGGTTACTTCATTATCACCTTGCCTAATTGCCGGATGCACTCAGAGAGCCGCTAGGATACACCAACCATTTAAGGTTTTCCGGGTTTAGGTTCAAGCTCTAAGGTTGCCCTTCATACAAGAGGGTTTCATCCATTAGCATCGCTTCTGCACGAAAGTGGTGGACTGACGCTATATGAGAGTACAGTCTTCCGACTCAATGCATCTCGCCACTACATTAGCCTTACCGGGATGATACCGAATGTCGCACTATAATCCTTCATGAGTTCAAGCCATCTCCTCCGCCTAATGTTCAAATCCTTCCGGGTGAAGAAGTACTTGAGCTTTGTGATCACCGATATCTTGCACTTCCCCATACAAATAATGTCGCCAGATCTTAAGGGCAAAATGATCGCAAATCCTCCAAGTCATGAGGGGGGAATTCTTCTCATACTCCTTTAGTTGTCGGATGCATACACTATTACCTTACCACGCTGCATGAGAGCACAACCCAAACCGACTTTGGAAGCATCGGTATAGATCGTCATTCCACTGCCTTCGTGAATAGTCAGATGTAAGGGCCACCAACTTTTCTTTCACCCCGGAAGCTCTCTCACATTCCTCCGCCAAATAATTTCACACCCTTTTTAGTCAACTTGGTCATTGGTGCCGAGATCCAGCAAAATTTCGATGAAGGCCGATAATATTCAGCCAAACCCAAGAAGCTTCTAATTTCAATAACATTCTTGGGCTTTCCCATTCCATCATCGCTTTCACCTTAGCAGATCTACTTCAATTCGGGGTTTAGACACTACATGCCCCGTGAATCCAACTTGTTCGAGCAATTCACACTTGCTGATTTGGCAAACAACTGCTGATCTCTCAACCTCGTAACACCATTCTCAAGTGTTGAGTGTCCTCTTCGTCTTAGAGTAGATCAAGATGTCGCCAATAAAAACAATTACCCATTTGTAGAGCACATCCCAAATACTCGATCATTAGATCCATGAATGTTGCGTGCATTGGTTAACCGAAGATAACACTAGGAACTCAGAGTGACCATATCGAGTCCTAAATGTTGTTTTGGGTATATCACTGCTCTTTATCTTGAGCTGATAATAGCCGGACCGAAGGCCTATCTTTGAAAATACTTTGGCTCCTTGCAACTGATCAAATAAATCATCAATGCGTGGCAATGGGTACCGATTCTTAATGGTTAACTTATTCAATTCCCGGTAATCGATGCACATACGCAAACTGCCATCTTTCTTCTTGACAAATAACACTGGGGCACCCCAAGGTGAAACACTTGGGCAAATAAACCCCTTTTCCAATAGTTCCTGCAATTGCATCTGCAACTCCTTCAATTCAGCTAGTGCCATTCTGTATGGAGCCTTAGATACTGGAGCTGCTCCAGGAGTCAAGTCTATGGCAAACTTCAACTCTCTATCAGGTGGTAAATGCATCAGATCATCTGGAAAAACGTCGAGAAACTCTTTAACCACCTTTACCTCTTCTAGAGGTGTAATCCTTGCATCAACATCAAGTACCGATGCTAAGTAACCCTGACATCCACTTTCTAGCAATTTTACCGCTTGAAGAGCAGAGACAAGGACCTTCCTCACCCTTTTCATGGTATTTGCTTGGTATACCAATTCTTTCCCTTCGTCATCTGTCACCCTAATCAGCTTTTCAGCACAGATCACATTAGCTCGATGAGCCGATAACCAATCCATACCCAATATAACATCAAAATTCTGCATATTAAACTTAATGAGTTGCGCATCAAGATTCTTCCCACTAATTTCCACTGGGCACGGCCCATACACTTCCTTCAACTATGCAAATTTACCAGTAGGCATGCTAACAATCATTCCATGGTCTAGGATCCCGGTGACATCCCAAGTTTCTACAAATCTCTTAGATGCGAATGAATGAGTAGCTCCTCAATCCAATAAAACATAGGCTGGTATGCCCGATATGGGTAGGATACCTAGTATAACAATGATATAATTTCAGTGTCATCAATATTAATCATAATGAATTTCTTAATTTAAATGTACTGCTAAATTTCTCAGATCGGCCTCACCTTCGCCGATAGAGCATACATCCTTCCCCCGTGGTTGATTCCCGAGGTAAGGGAGGTCGACACGCATAGGGCTGATGAGGCAAGGCTGGTCTGGGCCCGATAGTCTTTCGCATAATGCCCATATGAATGGCGCTGAAGCAATGAATCGAGACGTGAATCGAGGGGGCCCTCCGCACTTGACCCTGATGGAAGTCGAGGTGGCCTTAGAGTCAGGGTGCACACTAGTGTTGGGAAAAGAGGTGGAACCCAACCACCAACCCGGTCTAGGAGGGTAGCCGATGGCTTATAGGGCTGCTTACATAGGCCCGTAATCGTATGATCCGCAGATGCTTTGGAGGAATTTCCCATATCCGAGAGTGGATTTGTTCTTCCATACCCAAGGGTGAGGGACTGCTCACCCTTTTGCTTATCCTCCATGGTCTTGGCCTTCGCATAACCGCCATATTTGGTCAAATCTAAAACCTCAAGTAGACCTAATAGATGCTTTTAGGCCTTCTAGAACCTTGTCTTTCTTCATTGTCCCTCATATGCCTTGGGGTAAAATGGAACAAACTCTCTAATTGTGTTGGTACTCAAGGACAGCTACCTCCTTGAGCTAAGGCCATGAACCTCCTTTCGGTCTTTGAAATCAACAGGATAATGGTTGTCCAAGAACAACTCCTTGAACCGCCCCAAGTGGGTTCGATGAGCACCAACAATATAGGCTTGGAGGCTTGCCACCAAGAACTTGCCTCTTTCTTGAGTTACAACCCAAAGACAAATGAGTTTCTATGCACTCCAAAGATCTCAAATATCTTTCTAATTCTTGGATCCATTGATCCGGTTCCAGAGGATCACTCCCCACCTTAGAGAATATGTGTGGTAAGTTCCTCTTGAATGACTCCATTACCCTTGACGACATTTCCCCGGGAAGTTAGGAGCATAGGGATAGTAGGAGTATGGAGGAGGCATCCCATACCGAGGAACACCGATGGTGGGATTGGAGTGTACCTCCCACTTGTGGTCCCGCTCCCCACCCTCTGTGCTGGTTCTATGGAGTGAGTACCGAGGAGGTTGACCCGTTGAGAAAAGTCCAACTGCTGTCGGATAGCACATAAATGCTTGCTTGTCAAGCATTTGTTGTAAAAGCTTGTTGGGACTGAATTATAGTAGCAACATCTCCCTGTAATGACCGGGGGAGGGTCTGAGGCGGTCATAGGTGGGTCCCCATGTGCCCCACCCCACCAAGGGTCTCGGAGGTAGTGGAGGTGAGGTTTGCCCCACAGAGTGGGACCCCCTGGGATTTTGTGGTCGACCGACCGGACAAGGACCCCGCGAGGTACCTTGGGCATTACTACCGGATCTAGTACGTACCATCGTATTCCCCAGACTGAACATATCACCACCACACGTTAAACACCGAGAATTGATTTTGGCACACAAGTTTATGCCATCACATAAGGGTGGTAGTGTATGATAGCTCAGAATAACCGCAGCCTTAATTCCAAGATACAGGCAAAGGCCCCAACAGATATGTCAATGGTCCCACTTGACCATAGCATATTAATCATAGGAATAATAATCAATAATGAGGATTAATGTAATCATGCTAGGAGGAGAGAAGGAAAGAAAAGAGAAAAAAAAAATTTCAAAATTTCCAAAATTTCACAACCGTGGGCTACACGGGTAGGGGCCGCCGGCGAGCCCGCCGTCCTAGTGCTCACACCGGGGTGGCACCAGGGTAGGGGCCCACCGTTATACCCGCCGGTCTTGCCCTAAATAAGAACAGGGCCCCAGTGCCCCTGCTCGCCTTTCTCCTTTCCCCAACTCTTTCTCTTTCCTCTTCTTGGGCGATCTTGGAGGTCTCCTCGGCGCTTCTACTCGAGAGTCTACTCATCAACTCGGCGCTTTAGAGAAGAGTCAACTCCCTCCTTCAAGTAAGTTCCTCCTTTTTCTCGCAATTTCCCTTTGAGGTAAAATGCATGTGTAGGCTTCACTTTAGGTTGTCTTTCCATTTTTCTCCATAGAATAGCATTTCCATGTGATTGTGATGCCTCTATGTGGTCATTTGTAGTTTATTTGGATTTTATCCTTCATTTGGAGAAACCCCAAATCGTGCCCTAGGTTTCCAAATTTGGGGGTTTCTTAAAATTTTTACTCCCTTTTTTCCAATTGATAACCTTTGTGATGCATTCCATTTGATTTGTGCTAGATATGCTTTAGATTTCATGAATCATCCATTATGCTTGGAATCCCCATGTATTTCTATGAAATCCCTCTTTTTGTATTGGTTTCCTTGATTTTCATCCCATACTTGTATTCATGGAACCCCATAGTCTCTTTGGGTATGTTCTTGCACTTTCGTGATCCCACTACTATGTCATTTCGTCTTAGTCCTATGGTTTCCGGTTGTTCTCCATTATGTTCGAATTTTCGTATTGGAATTGAATCCCCTCGTGTTATTTATGCTCTTTGCTTTTGCTGTCATTTTACTGTTTTGGCATGTTTCTCTGCGTTGTCACCTACCGTGCATCATGTCCATAGGTTCCCTATCATTCCTAGCTTGTCGCCGTTTCCATTTTACGAGTATTTGGGTTTTGGATTTCCCCTTTTTAATGTTGTTGTCATTTTCCTTTCTATACTCACCCTATTTTCTTTTTTTCTTGCCAGGATGTCATCTCGCACCGGCAAAGGACCATCATCCTCTGGCGTACGACGCAAGACCACCGCTTCTAAGCGGAAGAGTGCGGAGACCAGCTCTTTAGCTCCTCACATAGGGAGACCCGAACCTGCCCAGTCTGACCCTTCAGACTATGATGAGGAGCACTTCCTTAGTGCAAAGGCAGCAGCCAACTGGCCTAACTTCCTGAAGAGGTCAGTGATGATGGAGAAGACCGTGGTAGTCAAGGACTTCCACAAGGCTCAGCTTTAGGAGAGGTTCTTGGCATTGGGCTGGGACTCTATTCTTCATGTAGACCGACCATGCTACGAGCAGCTAGTCCGTCGGTTCCCATCAGAATTGAGGTGTCAGATCTGACGGGAGTTCACCATTAGCAGCTTGGTGAAGGGGGTAGACATCCAGCTGATGGTGGGCACCTTGGCCAGCATCCTGGGTATATCAGCGGCTGGGCACCGATATTACAGTCCTCCCAGGAGTAAGCCTCTGGGGCCATTCATGAGCCTGGCGACACTGGACTTCATCTACGAGACCATCTGCGATAACAGTAACCGCCCGGAGTCCGAGACGTCCTTCTACCCCCCAGGTTCGCCTATTTGCCCGGCTGGTCCAGCTCAACCTCGCTCCCTGAGGAGGTCATCGGAACGTGTGGGTTTCATGGCGGCTTATTATGCTCGCATTTACACGGCCGCAGAGGGAGGTGTTTGAGCACTTATGCCTCCCCTACATCATTCTCAGGACGATGGAGCACCACACTTCCCACCCTGAGGATGGAGGATTCCCCTATGGTAGGATCCTCACTAGGATCTTCGAGTTCTTCGAGGTGGACTTGAGGGGCGAGGAGGGGAAGACTCCGGCTGATAGGTTTGACCGGAGTAACCTCTTGAGGACGGGTCTCCAGACCCTCATGGATTCACCTCCGAGAGCAGGAGCTCAGAGAGGTAAGGGTAGGAGGGCTGCCCCTATGGAGGATGTCCACATGGAGGAGGAGTCCAGTGAGGAGGATGAGGACTACGTTCCTCAGGATAAGGAGGAGGATCCGATGGGTGGTGGCATCCCTGAGGAGGCGCCTCAGGAGTCGAGAGGTCCTGGTCCTAGTTCTTCCAGAGCTGCAGCCTCACCACATAGAGTCCCACCACCTGGGAGTGGTGCCTACGACTTCGAGGGCATGATGTCCTCCATGCGGGCCTTGCAAGATGGCCAGGTTCAGCTACTGAGATGGCTGGACGAGAGTGCCTCCAGGGAGGAACGCATCCTGGAGAGGCAGGCCACCTTGGAGGATTCCTTCCTTAGGCTGGGTTAGGACTTGGACACCACGGCCAATGCTATCTCAACAGATTTTGGCTAGCTTCAGAGGGAGGTATGGCTGGTGAACGCAAGGTTTGACTATTACGATCACCGCCTCAACGTCAACTCTAGGCCTCCGACGAACGTGGTGATCATCGATGATGACGACGACGACCAGTGAGGGTTTGGCTCGCCCACACCAACTGTTTATCTGTTTTTTCATTTTTTTTTTGTAGACCTTATTGTATACTTTATTTACGCTGTAACTGGATTCATTTATGGAATAATATATTTTTGGATAGTGGATTTCGTGGTGAATTCATATGTGGAGTACTTGAGTGATTTGGTTGTGGTGTATTTTTCTACTTGATCATTGTTATGTCATATTATCTATTGTTTATCAGGTATTTGTGTGTAAATTTTTAGAAATCCCATTTTACGCCGTTATGCTGCCGAAATTTCATCGAAATAGTACTCTATAGGTTATATCACCAACCTAATCCCCTTTTATCTATACTCACGCATGCCATGAATGCAACATATAATGCAACCCTTTTATACTTTCTTTCTTTGGCTTTAATCTTTAAAGCTTTTATATTAACTCAACCCCATTTCCCTATTATAGAGTCAGGATTCTAATGGTATGTCAGAGTGGAGCAAAGCATCACGCCTCGATACCACCGCTTGTCAACCTCGCTCACACTAAACCGGCCTAAAAGAAAAAGTTAAAACACTAACCCAAAGTTTCTAAGATCATCGAACTAATTCCACCAGAAAGAAAACCACAACTTTAAAATAATTTATAAATAATTAATAAGTTTACTCCAAAGGAATAAATTTCCATAAATACTTAATATCAAGATTGTGAAAAACAATAATAAATATACAGTGGGCCCAAAAGGCCATGATAATTACCCCCAATCAATGGTACAGCTTCATATTCAAGTATCTACAGAGCTCATAACAGTCCCCCAAAATGCAGCCCCTTCCAGAACAAAGGCTAGAGGCCACAATCATTTAAAAGCGTGGGACCCACCCCAATCCATGGGAGACCAGCTCTAAAGGCCTACAGTGGAGCTCACTGCCCCGGGGAAAGATGGACCCAAAGATACACTCCAACACACATAGCACTACATGCCGTTCATTTTAACCTCAGGGTCCACCACCCACTTCAGAAATCCTGTTGTGGGACCCACCCCATACCCTCGATGTATGACCAGAAATCATCTAAAAGGGTGTACACGTGATGAGCTCACTAGCTCAAGAGTAGAAAGATGGACCACAAAGCCACACATCACAACACATCATATGCACTACATGCCATGCTATACATTTTAAATCACATCCACCTAAGCAACATTACTAAGTCCTTGGTTTTAGTGCTACTACAACCACAAGGCGCAGATACTGTGTATGAGCCGCGAACTCCTCCCGCGACACGCCTATAGGGCTGTCTGAGAAGGCCCACCGTGAGTACTCGAAAAGTAAAGACAATGCCGCCCAACGCTCTCAATGTAAATGTAAATGACTGAAAATAAAGGTGCGACTCAAAGAATTTAAAAGCGACGATTGGCCCTCTTGAATGTACCATCGGTTACCGACGTCCTACATGACCCGTCAAGCGTTATGTCTAACCGCCACAAGGACCCGACACCTGCGACCAATGCTTCCCCAAATGATAACCCAACACCTTAACCCTCTGGGAAGGGTCGAGCACGGATGGTGAAAATCCTAATACCGCATGCTCCTATATGACAATAGTACGACAGATAGTACCCGTGTCCCATTCCACGGGCCACCAATGCACTCGCTCCGGCCGACTCACGGAATCTAGTCTATCAATGCAACATGCAGAATGATGTCCACATTCAACATATAAACATCTCATTCAATTGGCATTTGGAAAGTAAACATAGCACATATGCACATCAATGTGTGGGATGACTAGACTACATAGCATATTCATGATGGCATGACTAGACTAGATATATTTAAATGAATGCCAAATAATGCCTTGAAACAAGGTCAAACGTCCTCTCCCCACTTACCTATAGCATACAAGGATTTCCGTTCGGTACGGGTGAGATCCGGTGCGAATCGGGTAGGATTTGGTGAACCTAACATAATTGAGCAGGGTTAGTACTTCACCATTTTATAATCAAAATTAACACGATCTGATGATAAAATCATGTTTAGAACGTTAAAAGAAGGTCACACGTCCGATTTGGGTCCGATCGGACGTATGAATCACCTTCGAGGCCACACGGGTGGGTCAGACAGGTGGGCTGTCTGGCCCACCGGTCCTACCCACCGGTTTGGACCGACGGGTAGGGGCTCGCTGGTTCCACCTGCCGGTTGGGCCAGGGGCCCCTGTTAGGACCAACGGGTAGAATGGCCCGTCGGTTGGCCCGTCCGTTGAGCCAGAAGGCCCCTGGCCTCTCAGGTGGGTGCCAGAGGCGGGTAGGGGCCCACCGGTGCCACCCACCGGTCTTGGCGGAAAAGACACTGTTTCTTCCCAACTTCCTCCATTCTTTGGGGATTCAAATGGGGCTTTTCCCAACCCATTCCTCACACCTTCAAGGTCTTATAGGATGGTTCTAACCTAGATCTAGGTTAGATTCAAGGGATGGGAAACCATCTTACCTTCTTTGCTCAAGAACAACCTCAAACCCTCCAAATCACTTCAAACCCACAATGCTTCTTCCACCTTGTCAATACCTCTTCAAATCCTTCAAGATCAACACATAAATCATCTATTAAACCTTAGATTCATCATTTCAAAGGGGATTTACAAGATCTCAAGAAACCCTACTCAAATCAAAGGTTTAAGCTTGCGTATGGTGAATGTTCAAGAAACTTGACTTTGCTTACCTCCAAATGTAGATCTAGAGTTGAAGATCACTCTTCCGGTGCCGGAATGGGAAGATCAAGCTTCGGCGCCGCTGAAATCTCTCTTTTCTTCCTCTTCCTTCTCTTCCTTTCATCTTCCCTTTCTTCTCTCTCTCCTCTTTACTTTTCTTCCCAACGTACGGGTGTCATAAATGAAAAGAAAATAAAGTCAAAAATGCTATATATATATTTCCTAAATAAGTGAATAGTGCACATGGATGGGTCACTCAGGTGGGTGGGTGCACCCACCTAACCGCCCACCTGAGGGCCAAAACTTGGGATTTTGACAGAGTTCGGGCCTCAACGCGAACCCCACCCCTGGCATACGATGTAGCATACGTATATACCTTAAAATACGGCTATAATACCTGCTTTATCTGTACATGGCCTTATGGTAGGTGCATGTACACGGCTTGGGCACTCCCGTCTCTTCTGGCACTGGCTCGGACTTGTCGGGCCAGCCGGTGTTTAAGGTCACCCGTGCCATTATAGCCCATAAGGAACCCGCTCTAACTCCCTCTGGTTTGGTTCCTGCATGGTTAAACCAGTTTAATCGCGAAATCAGACCGGGTTTAAGAAGCCGGGTATTACATGTACTCCCTGTGATTTAGTATAAGTTTCTAGTTATTTGCCAATTTAAGGAATGCCATAGTTCTTTTAATAATTTTGAGAACTCTACTGGTTACAACTACATAACAATGAGTTGTGTTCTAAAAGTTATCAAGGGAACTATAGCTGCAATTGAAATGGTAGATAACCAAAAACCTATACTGACTCATAGGAACTCTATTCATTATTATGTACTTATAACCACTAGAATCAAGTGCCCCCACATAAATTAATTCTCATTTACTTTTAGAAGATATCTTACATTTGCTAAAGTTCTTATTAATATTGATAATTGAGTCGACATAGGTATCCAATGATCTTGCACACCATATCATTTTCCATTAGAATTAACCCAACACTATATAATTAGTGTATTAAACTGATACCTATATGGACACATGAGGTAAGCTCAATCAAAATTTAAAATCTAAGAATAAAAAAATTGATTCTTACTTGATGGTATAAAGTGTACATCTCCATCATCCCCTTTCGAGCTATCAACCACGCTAACTTACTCAGATGCCTTCCTTGCACCTATTTTTTATTCAAGTCATCATTTCTATTCAAATGGACTTCCTTCTTAGAATAGTAACAGGAGAGCTTGGTCTTTACTCTTTTGATTTCTATTAACTCCTAGATCCCTTTTGATTTAATTTCCTCTTTTCCCACTCCTTGCCTTTCTAAAGAGGCTTTCTCCTTAAATTTAGCACTACTAGGTCATTTCCTTGTATCATTGGATATAACATTAGCTATAACTTCATCCATCTTAAGGGTCTCCTTCTCGTATAAGAGTGTTATCATCAGATGATTATATGATGTTGAAAGAGATATTAGAAACAATAGTGGTTTGTTTTCACCTTAGCTTATGATATAATTTATTTTTTTTCTTTTGCTAAAAGGTCGATTCTATTAAGAATAAAAAAATAGAATACAAGAAGAATATGAAACAAGCCAGACAAATAACAAATGCCTCACTAGCTTAACACCTACCTTTGGCATTGCCATCAACAGGAGACAGACCAGAGAACACTAAAACCAAAAACCAGCAGGGCTAAACAAATCGAAATCTTGCTCTACCCTGGACATTTACTTGAAGATCTTCTTGCATCCTGTTTTTCCAAGTGATTGGGTCGAATGTTGCTTCTGGCTTCGCAGCTGACTTTGCAAGGAAATCAACAATGGGATTAGCTTCGCGATAACAGTGAGTAATTCACCATTCAATTTGATTAAAGTAATCATGGAGGGCTATCCATTGCTGTAAAACAACCAAGGGACTAAACCCTTTGAAACCATAATTACCACAATGACTGAATCACACTCTGCCCAAACCTTCGTTAAATTCATGTCTTTAGCTTGCTGAAGACCCAGAAGTAGAGCCTGAAACTCAACGACGAAATTAGTTGTAACACCAAGATGCACACTAAAAGATGAAATCACTCCTAAGCTACAGTCTCTGAAAACACCTCCAGCACTAGATTTCTTAGGATTTCGCAAAGAACAACCATCTATTTTCAGTTTGACCCAGGCGTAAGGAGGACGACACCAATATACTTCAAAAACATGCTTTTGCTAACTCTGAGGAATAGTGATCGCTAAATACTTTGAGCATACTAGATTAGAGACTGAGGCCACTCTCCCTTTCATACTTGGGACATTCTACAAAGCCCACCAAGAACAAAATTTAAAAGCTATCTAAAATTCCTCAATACACCATTAAATCTCTGAGAATTCCTTTCGAGCCAAATAAAATAAGGAATAAGGATGAAACCTGCCCGCCAAGCATCCTTAAGGCCAAGGACTCGAGATTTCTGAGACCACCATTTACTGAGATCCACCATGCAAGAACAAGGAGAGATAAAAGTCACTCCAAAAATTGATGAGAAAGAAGACAAAAGATATCTGAGACATTTACACTCAAGAAATAAATCATTAATGGATTCTTCTTCAAGCATGCAGAGCTCACAATGAGAAGGAAAGGGAATCCCCTTCACCTTGATCTTGTCACCACATGGGAGCTTTCCTTGAAGAAGGCGTCATCCAAAGACCGACTACTGAGGATGGAGATAATGGCCCCAAATAAGCTTAAGCCAACCTACCTTGGGGTGCGATTGTCTCAGACCTTCCCAAGCTTATGATCTAATTGACCACATTAACATGTTCTAATATATCAAAGCCTTCTTTTGTCTATAAAGAATACAATTGCTTCTTCATGAATAACTTATCTGTCAAGGACTTTTTCATGTAAGTGCTTTCACATTCCGCCTGTGCCTCTAGTGCAAATTCAAGATCTACCATATATCATAGGATGTGATTTTAAAGATTCAATTATATGACGCATGTATACCACCTTCTTCTCCATCTCTTCTAGTATTCAACACTTTTTTTTTTTCAATTTCTCCAACAAGTTTTAGCCAAACCTTGTTATATTAAAAGATCTTCATCCTTCTCCACCAGAGGGTGAAGTTGTTCTTCCCATTAAACTCTCAATGTCGTAGTTAACGCTTGAGCCCATTCTTTTCATCAAGTTAAAAGGTACCAAATCGAAAAAACTTGATAGCTTTGATACTAATTTATATAAATATGAGACCTAATCACGATGTAGGGAAGTAAATATGATGGAAAGAAAAATAATCATATAGACAAAACACAAATATTTACGTGGTTCAGAAAGATTGCTTACACCCACAGTGAGATGAGAACTACTTCACTAACAATGAAGAATAGCATAACAACCATTTGTCCTCATGCCTCCTCTTATTCGAAGAATTATATCACTACAAATTATAGTGAAACATATAAAGGTACACTTTACAAACATACCCATTAGCCATGTGGGATTTTAACGGCTCTTTAAAATCAGCCCATAATTTTTTTTTCGCTAGAAATTCATGTGTATTAACATATGAAGGAAAAAAGAGAATGTACAAATACTAGAACAAATTCTTGGGATCAGATGAAAACTAATCGACCTTCGGCATTGCCATCAGCAGAAAAGAACTCATAACTGAGACCAAATCAAACCAACAGAGAAAGTAAAATTATTTAAATTGGTATCTAGGCTGATTATGCCTATCCAAATCCAACTCCATAGCAGCTAGTGGTGGCCAAGATACAATAGGAGAGGATACTTCAAATTTTGCCACTGACTTTGCAAGGAAATCAGCAACCGAATTAGCTTCTCAAAGGCAATGGGTAATCTTTCAAGTCAGAGACTGAAGGTAAGGGGCTAAACTCATCCATCTCTGTAACGCACACCAAGGAACTTTCCAGATAGAGATAAGAAGAACCACCACGGCCGAGTCGCTCTTTATCCATAAGTGAGTGACACCTATTTCTCTTGCCATTTCCAGACCATAAATAACTGCTAAAACCTCATCTTCCAAATTTGTATGCACACCCAAGAATTGTATGAAAGAGTCTAGAGCCTCAGCCTTATCATTTCAGAGGATGACACCAGCCCCTGCCTTTCCTGGATTCCCTAGAGAGCAACCGTCAGAGTTAAGCTTGGCCCACCCTAGCAGAGGAGGAAACCAGAAAACTTCTATAATCTCCTTGGGCTTATATTGAATCCTGGAAATTCCCAACTGCCTAGCATAGAGAAGTGCCTTAAAAGAAAGGGGGCAACCAGATGCTGCCATTGCCTGTAATCTGATTTCACTCTTTACCATGGCAAAACAATACTTAGCAGTTTTGGACTTTTCCTCAAAACATCTAGCATTCCTTTCCTGCTATATAAAATATTGAAGAAGAGAGAAACCGCTCAACCATACACTTCTAAAATGACTCGTCTTTGCTATCTGTTTCCACCACACCATAAAGGAAGGCCACTGCACACCAAAACCATTACAAAAATCTCTCCACATATCAGTCATAAAGTCACATTTGTAAAAATATGACCTAGCGATTCCTCCTCTTTACCACACAAACAACACTGGGATGCAAGGAAAATTCCTCTTCTCGTGAACATTATCATCAGTTGACAATTTATTCTAGATTAACCGCCAAGAAAAAATAGCTTGCCTTGGCTGAATACCAGAATTCCAAATAAGAGAATACCGACTAATTTTCTGATGTTTCTACCTAGATTCTTCCCATGCAGATTTAATAGTGAAAACCCTTGAGGAGGTTAACCGCCAAACACAATAATCTTCAACATCCTGAATAAGAATTTTTGTTGCTTAGACCCACAAATTAACAAGGAAAATAGATTGAACAGGAGGAAGATTCCAAGAAGAATCATAGATAAAATCTGCAACTTTTACCTTCGATCTAGAGAAGTGGGACTAAGCTAGATTGGAGCGTTCTACAATAGGCTTTGAGTCCAGCCAACGATCCAACCAGAAATCTGTTTTTTCCCCATCACCCACAATCCATTGTTCATGCTCTGAAATAAATCTCCACACCTTCTTCAAACCAGGCCATATGGAGGAGGATTTGTGCCCCTGTCTCAACGAACCATCATCTTTAATAAATCTCTCATTGAAGAACCTGCTCATGATGGAGTCTTCATGCTTGATTTACCACGCTAATTTGCAAAAGTAAGCGAAGTTGACCTCTCGCAGTCTTCTAATACCCTGGCCCCCTTCCTTTCTGGGTTTACAAACATCATTCCATTCAACCACAATTTTCTTTGAGACCTCTATATCTCCAGACCAAACAAAATTCCTCACCCAAAGCTCCACCATCTTCACCGATCCTTCAGACCACCAATACATAGAGAAGTTGTGAATTGGAATTCCCGAAATAACCGACTTCACAAGCTCCACTCTCCCAGCCGTAGAGAGAAGCTTCCCTTTCCACCTAGCAAATGTGCTTTTTATCTTATCTAGAAGAGGCAGAAGGTGGCAATTTTTCACTCTTCCTTTAAAGATCTCCACTCCTAGATATTTTGTGGGAAGAGTAGCCGCAGCCACTCCCAAGTACTCTGTAATAAACTATCTTCTGTGTGGGGCAATCTTCCCAAAAAGTACCTTACTTTTCTCCAAGTTAATCTTCTAACCAGAATAATCCTGATACTTGGATAAAAAATCATAGAGTTGCTTCACATATCTATCCAAGCCGTTCATAAATATGAATATGTCATCTGCGAAAAGCAGATGAGAAGGAGTAACTACACCTCTCAGGCCCGAGAGAGCTTTCAACTTTCCTTCCACAACCATAGTCTTTAGACCCCTACACAGGACTTCTTCTGCCAGAATAAATAGAATAGGAGAGATGAGATGCCCTTGTCTCAGACCTTGGCCGACCCCAAAGAAACCCATCGGAGCTCCATTCAACAAGATAGAAATTCTTGTTGAGACCAATATCGATGAATCCTATTGATCCATTTGGAGGAGAAGCCAAATTTTTCCAGCATGGCAAATAGAAATTCCCAAGAGAGAGAATCATAAGCCTTTTGCATGTCTAGCTTTAATCCCATACCTCCACCTCTAACCGCTGAGTGCATCAAATTAGCAAGCTCTGAGGCTAGGCCAATATTGCCGAAATCATTTTACCCTTCCGGAAGGCACCCTGCTCAGCAGAAATCAATCTTGGGAGAAGAAATGTTAATCTGGAGGTTGAAATCTTCGACAAAACTTTACGAAAAAAAATTCCCCATACAAATGGGGTGAAATTTGTCTAAAGAGGATGCACCATCTGTTTTAGGGATTAAAGGGAGAAAGTAATTATTTACCCCTTGAGGCATCTTCCCCACCAAGAAGAAAAAATAAATTGCCTGATAGAAATCCTTTTCCACAATCGCCCAACACCTTCTAAAAAACTTACCTGAGAAACCATCTAGCCCTGGAGAGCTCTCTGCATCAAGATCCCACACTACCTGCTTGACTTCCTCCCTAGTAGGAATGGCATCCAAGAAGAGATTATCATCATCTAAGATAAGTTTTGGAATCTGGTCAAGCAGCTCATGATGAGGATACACCGAAACATGAGAGTGAAAATTCTCATAATAATCAACCATATAGGTGGCCAAGTCCTATTGATCAGAAACCCAAGAACCATCCTCACAACATAGAGTGCTAATCTGATTTTTGGATCGTCTTATCTTCAAAGGGAGATGAAAAATTTTGGAATTTCGATCTCTATTCTTCCACCATTTGATTTTACCTTTCTCAGACCACATCTTCTTCTGCAACTTAGAAGCATTCAAGAGGGCAATTTTTGCACTGGCCTCTTCATTAAAAAGAGAATCCGTCATTCCTGACTTAGCAATAATATCCTGCACTCTTTTCAATTCTAACGATGCCTTATCCACCTCCTCATTCAAATTTGGGAAAGCCACTTTTGCCCAAGCTTTGATAGATAATTTTACAAGCTTTAATTTTTGGGCCAATTTAAAGATGGGGTTTCCATTGACTGATTGAGACCAGGCATTCTCCACCACTAACAGGAAACCATCATTCTCCATCCAAAAGCTATGAAACCGAAGAGGGATGTTGTGAGACTTTGGAATAACACATGACTGAATCAATAGAGGAGCATGATCCGATGCAAAACATGTAAGAACACGTTGAGAGATACTCTTGAGCTCATCAATCCACTGCTCATTAGAAAAACTATGATCTAGATAGCCATCACATTACCCCTTCTACGGTTATTAGACCAAGTATATTTTTTTCCCTGAGAGGGACAGGGAAGAAGCATACAAGTATCTATCATGGCCTGAAAATCCGCTGCCGACCCCAAATTAAAATTACCCAGCCCTTTTTCTCATGGGACATCAACGTGGCATTAAAATCACCAATAACTAGCCACAGAGCAGCAGCTATAGATATAGTCGCAAGATCTGACTAAAGGGTTCTACGCCCAATTTTAAAACAATTGGCATGAATAAAAGACATGAGAACTCTTTTACCCATCCAGTCAACTTCTACCATGAGCTATTGGTCTGACATTGAAAATAGGGAAGGGCATGCCATATGCCATTTCCAAATAATCTAGATGTTAGGCACCCTATCTTGATGAAAATTATGAATCACATCCGCAGCTTAACCCAATTTATCAAAAAATAATGATGGAAAGCTACTAATTTGAACCATAGGTTTAGTCACACATAAAATCTCTGGGGAAGACTCTTTCAAAAGAGATTTCAACGCCCTCCTACCAGCCTCCTTTCGGACACCCTAAATGTTCCAGAAAAGGACACACATGATTAACAATTTTTACAACCACCTTTGTCAGGTCTTAAGGTCTGACCACCACGTTTTTTGCTTTCTTCCCCTTTCCCCCCCCCCCCCCACTTCCGTGACTTTCTCAAGAGTAATAGCCACATCATTCACCACTTCCACTCCCATCATAGCCAATTCCCTCCTACTCACAAGAGCTTGAGCAGAAGATTGAGGGTCCCTAATTAAAGAAGACCGACCTCCCCTACCTGTCGCACCCCCACGACTAGGCCCCAAAACCACCCCCGCCCTTTAAGGACACAAGGAAACCCTCACAGGGTCCATGGGTGGAGTTTGCACTACATCATTCTGGTTCTGTGCATCCACCTGTTGTGAATCAAAGGAATTCCTAATATAGTTCGGTTCACCGACATCCACCGCATCATCCTAGTCTAAGAGAGAACCATACTCTGAATCAATCTCAGAGCTAGACCGGTCCACATCACCCTCACTCACGTCCTTATCCATATCCACGCCATCTTGCACTAATCCATTCTTACCTAAATTGGTAAAAATTGGATTAGGAAAGGCCAAATCAATCTGAATATCTTCCTCCTCTATATTAGGTAATTGGGAAGAGCTATTTACGGAAAGATTTACATAAGAATCCCTCCCTCCCTCATTTGGTAATCGCTGAGATTGCTCCTGCATATTTCCTTCCAAAATAGGAGAAGATCGACCCAGTGAGTTGCCCTTGGCCGAGTCAACTCCGTCTTCTTCATACACAGCACCAGGAATCCCCATCTTGTCTAGAGTGTTCGACCTCTCATCCTCCACCTTCTTCTGACAACAAGCATTCACTTGATGACCCATCCTCTTACAATAGCCACATTTAACACTATTGTCTTCATACACAACCTGTTGATGAAACCCAAAGATCTTGTTAGTATTGGGCTCAAGGCGCTCTACCTGAACTTCCTCCACACGTACAACAGATTCAAAAGCATCCACCTTGATCAGCACACACGCAAAATAACCCAAAATACCCTGTCTGGTTATTCTATCTTTCGCGACAGAGCGCCCACAACTTTCACGATAGAAAGCAACACAATTCTCATGTCAGTACTCCAATAGAAGGTTTGGAAAGCAAACCCACGCCAGTTTTGTAAAAGTTTGTTTCTTATGTAAATTGAAATCCGGCCTCTAGTGTTGGAATCTGATCAACTGCCCTCTCACACGCAGAGGACTTCTTCTCCAAACAGCCAACGTATCTCCTTCACATTAGAACTAAAAAATAACATAACCTTTCCCTAGGGGATGCATCACCACCCCTTGACTCAGGTTCCAGTTATCCTTAGCCTCCTGACACAAATCATCCAAAGAAATTAGGTAAAATTCACCCTACCAATGAGAGCAAACCTAAAGATTTGCCTCTTTGCTTCATAGTCCTTCTGAGGGATGACGATCCTCATGATATTTCCTGCATGGATTGGCTTAGACAGGGAATTGATTGCAGGCCATGAGGCTAGCCCCAAAGCCCTAGCATATGATCGTTTAGGAGCAACATGTTGAGAGTATTCAACCGCTTGCTCCTGAATAGGTGGTCCACGATCCAGAGATTCCCTAGCTCCATTATCATCATCAACTTCATCCGTTCTTCTTCCTTCCACACCGCCTCCTTCCTCCATTTCTCCAACTCTCCTATCTCACTGCTTTCCCATGGGATGGAGTTGACAAGAGATAGTGAGAGGAAATATATGTTTTGATGCGCAATGAAAGCCACATTATAGGTTTTCTTAAGTATTTGGTCGATTGTCTACTTTGGGGGTCGTCCTCTCTACTGATGGCAATGTCGAAAGTCTCAAATAGTAGCCATGAGGTTCGAACTTGAACCCATGCAATGGAATACAAGACATTCTACGTACCCCAAACAATTCCTTACCCATTTACCATAATGAGTTCAATCACCACTTTCGCAACTCATCAAAACTCATCTCCTTTATTTGGTAGATTTTTTTCAAGGTTAATAGGCAAAGGCCTCTCCATGGAATTGGATCCTCCAGCATGGCCATTTTTCACCTTCAGTTCCTAACCTTTTTGAAGCCTTCATCATAAGTATTTACCTTTAAGGGATCCTACTAACTAGTGGAATCACATTTGAGAGGATTATATCCCATACACTGTTGTGCGCACTAAGGAGTTGGTATGTCCAAAAATCATATATGTGGACCACCTAAACAGTCGCCAATCATAAAAAAAAAAAAAAAAAAAAAAAAAGATGATTAAGAGAATGAACTTTCCCTTTCCATGTAAATTTCAATGGACTTCACAAGCTCTGAAAAGGTAAAGATTATACACAAGTTCTAGCAAAGGACAACTAATCTTTATATATATATTTTTTTTCCATTTGGTACGAAGGAGTGCTAATATAGCTTCCTATGATACTAAAAGCACCCTCAATCCAAATATGAACTGATAGTCCAAGTAGGTTGATCCAAATCGGTATAGAATTAAGAGACACCTTGGTCATGTTAACATAGGGAGACCACCTCGACAGAATAATAGATTTACCATAAACCAACTGAAGCCCACCCTCTAGAACATGCATGTTCTCTTCCTCATAAGAGACTTTGAAAATGAAGGCACCAGAGTCGACCATGTAAACATCCACCAGATCAGAGCACCTCCAGAGTTTCAGTAGAACCCCCTTAACATCGAGAAAGGGAACTCTCCTCCCAAGGAAGTGTCCAACCAAGGTATTCTCCCAAATATCCAGGTAGTCCTAATGAGGGTGTTCTCCCAATTAGCTAGCTCCTTCTTTACCAGTGCCTCCAAACAAAGAGTACTAATTTCCCTTCGACTACCCTAGATTCCACAAAGTGCAAGTCAAATCCTTCATGAGAACCCCTACCCTTAGAGAAAAGAGCATTCCAACCAGTCAATTTTCTCACCTAAGCCCCAAGGTTGTTTAGTCCATTTATGGGGAACTCATTTATCGAGTCCCTCACAGCATTCCCACTCCATGGCCCAACAAAAAACCAAACACCAAACCAGGTGATGCAGTTTTTTTTTTTTTGGGGGGTCTAAAGATCAGCAAAGAATATCATTAATAAAAAAATAAAAAAAATGGTGGTACTGGAATGATCAAAATCCATTGAACTAAAAATCTACTGAACCTTTGGCATGGCCATTAGAAGATTTTTAGCCCAATCACAATATCTACCTAAACCGAAACCTAGGTCTTCTCTGAAAGTCCTAGCTTATATCAAATAAAACAAAAAAATGATATATTAACCGTAAGGCAGAGGATTTTGATCTAGCTCCATGCTTTGCCAGCTTATCTGCAATGGCATTTTCTTTTTTTCTTTTTGGCTAAATAGTCAAAGAAAAAAAAAATAAAGATACAGGCTGGAGAAATCATAAAACAAAATACCTCATTGCCATAAGTAGGGGAGGAACAAGGAAGCAGGCCAGGAATAGAGCATCTTTCCGACAAGGAACAAAAATTAAAACTAAGACAATATGAACCGGGGACTGCAATTTGCATCACCACATAGGATGTCTTGGAGGGAAGAAGGCCACGAAGACGGCACGGTGCTCAATTCTTTTTTAGTTGCAGAGTTCGCAAGATAATCTGCTACCTGGTTTGCTTCCCGATAACAATGCGAAATCTTCCAAGTGATGGAATCCAGGAAGTCCTGAATAGCCATCCATCTTTGTTTCAGAAACCAAGGACTCATATCCTTTTGAGTAAAAAAGACTACTATTGCAGAATCGCCCTCATCCATAACTTTAAAGCTTGAATATTTTTTGCGTACTCCAGCCCCATGACCAGTGCCCAAGCCTCAGCTTCAAAATTTGTAGAGACTCCAAGGAAAGACAGATAGCAACAAATAATATGAGAATTGTGATCACGAATCACCCCACCAGCACCAGCCTTACCTAGGTTTCCTGGCAAACACCCATCAATGTTTAGTTTCATCCACCCTACCTCTAGAGAACACCAATGGACTTCTAAACACCGCTTAGGCATAGCCTTATGAACCGATAAATCCATATTACAGGTACGCTGTAAATCTTGCACAGATTTCACCTGACCCTTAAGGCCAAACTCAAGGACCTTTATTTCCCCTTTAATGGATAAAAATGACTGAACTAGGGATCTTCCAATCCCCTTAAATCTTATCAAGTTTCTCCGCCACCATATAAAATAGGGAAGTAGAACAAAACCCACCCTCCAAGCTTCCTTCAGCCCAAAAATGAGCGATTTTGAGAGCACCATTTACAATAGTCCTCCACCCTTTGGAAATGAACATGCCAAGCACTCCAAAACATTCAGCAAATAACCGCCATAGATCACGAGCATACTCATAGTGAAAAAATAAGTGCATGACCGATTCCTCATCCCTCCTACATAGGTCACATCTTGAAGCAAAGGCAATACCTTTGCCCTTTACTCTTCACCCTTTCATCACATGGCAATTTATTATGTAGAAATTTCCAACCAAAGATAGATTGATGAGGCTGAAGATATGAACCCCATACAATCCTAAACTATTTCTCTTCCTTAAACCATCCCATGCTGTTTTTGTACTAAAAACACCAAGCGGAGACAGCCCCCAATAACAAACATCCTCCTTCCCTGCAACGATGGGAATATCTTTATTTTCCTAAAGATCTGATTCAAAAAATCTGAGGATACCTCTAGAAATCTCCACCCTTCTATGAAATCAACAACCACCATATATCTACCTTGGAACGCCGATAGAGGGAGAGGAGAGATCTCTCCCAAAAACTCCGACCCCAACCATTGATCAGTCCACATGTTTATGGAACTGCCATTCCCCACCACCCACCGTTCTTGTGATGAAACAAAGTCCCACATTTTCCTTATGCCCTTCCAAACCAAGAGGATTTATAGCTAGACTTCAGAGAGCCGTCTTGATTAATAAATCGTGCATGCAAGAAGGAGCTCAACACTGATTTACCATGCTTCATTTGCCACACTACCTTACAAAGGCAGACACTGTTCACTTCCCTCAGCCTTCGAATACTAAGGCCACCCTCTTGCTTAGACTTGCACACGTCCTCCCACTTCACATAAATCTTTTTAACCGAATCTACCTCACCTGTCTATATAAGATTCTAAATCCATCACTCTAGCAACTTGACAATATAATCAAGCCACCAATAGATAGAAAAGTTATGGACAGGCATACGAGCAATAACTGAGCGCACCAACTCTACCCGACCTGCCATGGAAAGCAATTTTCCACTACACCCCTAAAGCCTCCCCTTGATCTTATCTAGCAAGGGAAGCAACATATTCTTCCAAACACGACCTTTGACTATCTCCACTCCGAGGTATCTTGTTGGAAGAAAGCAAGCAAGGAGACCCAAGGTATCAGAAATAAATCTTTTCCTGTGTGGGGCCACTTTACCAAAGAATAGTTTACTTTTATCCAGATTAAATTTTTTACCCGAAAATTCCTGATACTTTTGGAAAAAAGACTGTAAATTCTTAACATACCTAGCTGAGGCATTCATAAAAATGAAAATGTCGTTTGCATATAGCAGCTAGCTAGGTACCTCTACACCTCTTGGGCCCATAAAAGCTTTTAACTTTCCATCTCTAAGTAGATGCTTCAGACCCCTGCACAGAACCTCTTCAGCTAGGACAAAGAGCATAGGAGAAATGGGATCCCCTTGTCTCAATCCTCTTTCCACCCCAAAGAACCCCACAGGGACACTATTTAATAAAATAGATAGTTTTGAAGACACCAAAATATGATGGAGCCATCCAACCCATCTGTCCGAAAACCCAAATTTCTTCAACACTGCAAAAAGAAATTCCCATGATAAGGAATCATAGGCTTTCTACACATCAACTTTAATTCCCATCCCTCCACCCCTCACAGCAACATGAAGAAGGTTTGCCAACTTTGAAGCCATAACAATATTGGAAGAAATCACTTTCCCTTTTTGAAACGCCCCTTGCTCCTCCGAAATCAGCCTTGGCAATAATTTGGCCAGTCTCTCTACCATCACTTTCGATATAGCCTTACAAAATAAATTCGCCATACAAATGGAGCGGAATTTATCCAAAGACATCGCTTCGTCTACCTTTGGAATCAAGGTTAGGAAAGTGTTGTTAACACCCCTTGGAATCTTTCCTGAGCAGAATAAAGATCTCACCGCCTTAGTGAAGTCTTCACCTACAATATCCAAACACTTTTTAAAGAAAGCACTCAGGAACCCATCTAGACTGGAGAGCTTTAACATCTAGATCCCAAACCACCTGTTTGACCTCCTCCATGGATGGGATTTCCTTTGGAATTACCTCAATTAACTCCTAGTGAGAAACCTGAGGGGTGGCCTTATGGAAATTTTCATAATAATTAGATGCAAACTCAACCAGTTGTCTCTATTCTGAGACTATTACCTCGTCTTCTTGTTGAAGGGACCGAATCTGATTTTTAGAGCGGCGCACTTTCACTGATAAGTGAAGGAACTTGGAATTACGATCCCCCAATTTCACCCATTTGATTCTAGCCTTCTCTTTCCACAATTTTTGGTGACCTTCCACTGCTTTAACCCATCTAGTTTTAGCATCCACCTCCTTTGCAAATAGATCATCTGTCATGCCATGATTCTCAATCAGCTCATGTACCCCATCAAGCTCAGCTTTGGCAATCTGAAGCTCCTTATCAACATTAGGGAAATTTTCTCTGGACCACTGTCGAAGGAAAATTTTTAATCTCTTGAGTTTATAAGCCAAGGAGAAGAGTGGATTTCCCCTGACTTCTCCACCCAACTATTCTGAACACATCCACAAAGCTGGCATGCTCCATCCAAAACCTCTGAAACCAAAAATGGGCATTAGACGGTTTAGGCCTCCCCTGGGAGCTAATTAGCAAAGGGTTGTGATCAGAAGCTAATCGAAGAAGAACCCGCTGACTACAATCCCCAAAAAGATCCAACCACCTCTCATTATAGAAGCTACGATCAAGAATCGCTGCAATATTTCCTTTTCTTCGGTTATTTGACCAGGTGAAGTTTTTTCATTGGGGTAGAGCCTTTATAAGATCACATGCATCCATCATGGCTTGAAATTCCGCCATTGACCCAAGATTGAAACAACCCGGACCCCTCTTCTCAAGCGAGTGTAAGGTAGAGTTAAAGTCCCCTACCACAAGCCACGGGAGAGAAAGAGAAGGAATCTCAACCAAATTGACCCAAAGTTGCTTGTGATTTGCTCGAAAGCAATTTGCATGAATAAAAGGCACCAAAATATTCTAGCCCTGGGACTCTAGAATCACCGAGATGAGCTGATCTAATTGATGCACTATCCAGGCCGAGATAATCCATACTTCCACACCACCCAAATATTCAGATGTTTATTAGGTCGATCATTGTGAAGATAATCCACCGAATAGCCCAGCTTATTAAAAAATAGAGCGGGGAAGTCCGATGGATCAATCATTGGTTCCACAATGCAAACGACCTCAGGAAGAAATTCCTGTAAATGCAACTGTAGTGCTTAACCGCCACTGCCTTCTTGATACCTCAAATATTCCAAAAGAAAATCAGCATATTCAACTATGGTTGCGAGGACCATAATCAGACCTCACTGTCTGACCAACAACTATGTCTTCTTCCACTCTTCTCATGGCTTCATCCAACCTTCTAAGTCAGGAATTGCCACACTCAGGTGGCCTTCACTGGTAGAGGTTCCCGCACCAAGATGGGAAGTACTCATCACCCCTTTTCCTTTCCTACGCTTCCTACTCGTTCCCTGAGCCAGACCACCACGTGCAACACCTCCTCTAGCTGCAACACGGGTGGCTGAGAATGCCCTCTTCCCTATTATGTACTTGCAAGGCTAGAGGCGCACCTCCAGCTCCACCGCCCACATCAGCAGCAACCACAACCATCTCCTATAGGCAATCTGCTTCACCAGCCTCCACCCTCAGACCTTGAATGGTTTGACTAATACCCGCCCACATCCGCCTGACCCGAACCCACCTCCAACAGTCTGGATTGACTAGGTGCAAGTTACCCCTCCACGTCATTCATCAAATCCTCCTCCCTTATCTCCATGTTTCCCAAAACAGCAGGGAATTGAGAAGCATGGTCCCTTTCCATCTTCGTGGAAATATGTTGCCTATTATGCATATGACGTTGAGGAGATAGGGGCAATGTCACCTCCCCTATTATGGAAGAATATGGTGAATTCAAATTCTTACCCAAAATATCAGGATTCTCCTCTGAACCAGCTTGTGAGTTTGGCCGAGTCACTCCCAAATCGGGAGATTTAACTCCGTCTTCTCCAACATATGTAGCACCTGGGACATCCACCGCCTGGTCGGCTGTCATTCTTTGAGCCTACTCCTGCTTCCTTAAGCGACAATCCATCACTTGGTGGCCCACCTTTTTGCAAAATCCGCACTTGACCATTGCATCCTCATATACGATGCTTTGCCGAAAGCAGAACTCCTTGTTCATTCCCGGTTCTTTACGCACCACCTGAATCTCTTCTACACGAGAAGCTGATTCAGTGACATTCACCTCCACCAGAACCCTAGCATAGTGCCCCATCAATCCTTGGCGCATCCTTCTATTCAATGCCACCGAACGGCTCACCGCCTTTGCCATAGACAGCAATATATTTTCATGCCGGTACTCTAGATTTAATTCTGAGAAGCAAACCCAAACAAGGTTCGTTTAAAGCTGCTTCTCGTGGATACTGAAGTTCGGCTTCCACTGCTGAAATCGAATGAATTGACCTCCAAATCGAATCGGACTTCTCCTCCATACTGACGACATATCTCCATCTGAACCAAACTGAAAAATAACGTAGCCCTTCCTTAGGGTGTGCATCAAG